>JARYHS010008075.1:53256177-53278404 GCA_031002005.1 Vandiemenella viatica
CATACAGAACAGTCATACAGTCTAATCATACCTTTTACTCCGAAACAAAAATACATAAAATCTAGGCCACTACTCAGCTCTTCGTTGGAGGAATCATCGGTTCGAATCCAGTGTTGGGTGTGGTGATTTTGATTAATTATTGCGTTCGGAAAGTGTTGCTATTATTACGGTGCACAATAACTTCGAAAAATGCTGCATCGAGTCGTGAGAAACTAAGATTGACAGAATGCTATTTAAAAAAAAAAAATTATATCCAGAAACATAACTAATTACAATATACTGCACTGTGCCATCTAGCATTGTTCAGTACTCTAACATAACAAAAAAAGAAACGCAACTAGCGGTGACTGTTATAAATAACAATCATTTTATTTCATCTACTTGTAAGAGATTTAAAATTTTCATTTTTATTTCGGGCAGCCTATAAACGGATTGTTTACAACGAATAACATCAATGTTTATATCTGACAGAAAAAACGAAGTGACAAAAAATGAGCTACAAAGTAGCATCAAACATATTTTCCCGTAATACGTCCGTTTCTAACACTTCAGTTTGATCTTAACATGTTTTTCCACAGAGCCACATATAGCCTGAAAGCGAAAAGAATACAGATCGAATTAGGTCAAGTCTAATGCATCCAGCACGGAAATAAAGAGCCTAATTAGAAGAAATCGACTACCCTGTGCACCATGGTTTATAATCACTAGTTATAAGACCATACTCCTATGTACGAGGCTGATGTGGGAAGCACGACCACCAGACAGCAAGATAGCAACTCGCTTTTTTTTCTTATCAGCAACCTTGAAAAGATCCTAAAATACTTACATTACTGATGATCTAGACACAAATCACAGTGCAGTGCAATGGCTGTGCCATTTTTCATCAGACTATGCTCAACAATAAGCTGACTAATTAATAGTAAATAAATGTAAAATCCCCGGCAGATGGACATGCATAAAGAGATAATAAGGAATACCTCAAGGTATCTAATAGGAATATCAAACGGATGTAAACCTTTGCTTCTCGGGTATTGGAATTTGTCAGGAACTTCGAGGGGAAATGGTTCGCAACTTAAGTTATCTCAAGATTACCGTTAAAAATTACAATCACAAGATTTCAATACAATTCGGGCAAGGAGTATTTTTATATGGGTACGAGTGCTCACAGGCGTTCCTTCCTGGAACGCTTTATTGCTGCTTGAATTGTCCTTGTATAAGACGGTAGCAGTGCTTAAGACAATCGGCGTCGGTTGTTCAACTGTGTTATAGGATTCTGAAAGCTCATGAATAAGATCTGCACTAAAGTTTTGTCTAATCCTCGCAACACCTGATCATTGTGATGCAGTGATTTTGATCAATCGTAAGACGAATGCATCACATCCTCCACAGAGCACCTGACTATCACGCCAAAGTTTGATCTGATTCGTTTAAATTACCTACTAGCTTTTACGACGCCTTCCGGTATCTTTGTACTCGGCACGATGTTGCGCCTGGATTCAGTCGCATGCTGAGCTGGATCTCGAATTCACGACGCTGCACACTCTTCACTCTGCCAGCAATTAATTTAAAACATTTTACTGACCTCCGAGATAGACGCTACAGATACTCGTATTTGGTCTCAATAACAGGCACATGTTCAGTGTTTCAACATCCAATGTTGTTTTTTCGCGAGAGAATGTTTGGTGAAACTGGACGCATTTTTTGAGAGGCTATCCCTCGCCTCCAAATACAGAGGTTGGACAAAATAATATGAACACCATGCGATAGAGTACAGGTTGTTGCATGTTCGCACCACTACTTCCGTCTGAATACTGCGATGCGCATTCACGTGGCAGGTTTTGCAGGTTGTGTCTCAGTGTATTATACGTTTTGTTCTGCGACGGTTATAACAAGCGATCGGTGAAATGAGTGATCTCTCAGACTTCGAAAGAGGGCAAATCGTTGGGGCTCGGTTAGAGCGAGAGTGGTCTGTGACGAGACACTTCGTGATTGGAAGAATGTGGTATAGTCCAATCAATCATTGTTACATTGTTTCCTACTAACGGCCGGGTTTATGTATGGAGAACCCCAAAAGAAGCCTACGATCCGGACTGCCTGCGTCCTACAGTCAAGCATGTGGGAGGTTCCGTTATGATTTTGGGCGGCTATGTCGTGGTATTCGCTTGGCCCTCTCATTCACATCATTGGGCGGATGATCTGCGAATGAATATCTCGACATCCTCTATGATGATGTTCGTACTATGACTATCATACTGCTGCCAAATGCTGCCATCTTCCAAAATAATAATGCGCCCACACACACAGCCAAAAAGGTTCTCTCCTGGTTTGAGCAGCATCTGGAATATCATCAAACATCCTCGCTGGACAGCAAATCGCCAGACCTCACATAATCAAACCATTGTGGGGAGTTTTAGAGCAGAGCAGATTTCCACATTCAACATCATGAAGCAATTGGTGGATGCTTTGGTACGAGAATGGGACAACATTCCGTTGGAAAATATTCAGACACTCTACGAATCTATTCCGTGAAGAATTGCAGCTGTTTTACAAGCAAAAGGTGTCCCAGCACCATATTAATAAATCAATAGTATGTAAATGTCAGGTTTTCATATTATTTTGTCAAGCCCCTGTATGCGATAAGCTTATTAGGAGCTTCAAGTGGCGAATGATGAATTACTTCACGACGCCACTAGTGTCCTTTCCAAACTTCTGAATGGGCTCCATTAGAAACTGAGGCAGTCAGTACTTCAATTACATAAACACTGATCATATATCAATAAATAACTTCCAATTCGTTTTTGTAATTTTAGTCTCTGTGCTATACCCGGTCATAATATCCCACACTTGACTGTAACACTACGTCTTCTTCCAGTTTGATTTCTTTGTGACCTGTAGTCTATATAGTCAACTAAATTACCCCTGAACAATAAATTAATCTAAAGTTGTTCCATAATAAATTATTTATTACCAGTAGTTTTAAGAACATAAATGATTACAAAACACAAGGAGATAGCATATCAGAATCAACTGCAATATGTAAATCTCGCAGAAATGTTAACAATTAAATCGGTCATGTAAGGAACGTTGCCATTAATCTATATTATTTAATAGTACAACTGTCTCAATGAATGTGTTGTGTAAGTAATTCACTGTTATCGTGTATATGTCGGCATCCAACAAATAATATGCTTCACATGTCCTTAGTTTGACTGTCACAATTGAAGCAAGAAAAATTAACAAGGTTTAATCTGTAAAGATGCTTAAGAAATACCGCAATAAAACGTATTCTTTAAATATTTCTTCAGATTTCCTGAAATTGTACAAAAATAAAAGTCTTCTATGGGATTATAACAATAATAATTGCATAACCTTCAAATACGAGATGATTGACGATTTTCTATCAATTTTTGACTTGTCATGCGTCTTAAATTGGTTTCCATACTGGAGAACATCCATTATGCCCAAGATAATAACATCGAAACATTATGGCATTGCCACATTCCACTCCATCGTTTATAGGTAGGATAAATTCGCAACAATCGGTAGGCAAAGGATCGATCACGAAAGAAAGTACGTCGATATTTCTACTTTTTTTTGTTGCTTCTTGGTGAAGGTAGAACGTTTCTTGTGGTTTTAACCGACGATTCTCTCAATGCGTAATTAACGTCATGTATAAAACACCGCTGTTGATTGGTTGTAATGAAATTGTATCGGTTTGAAGTTGAAAATAAACGTAATTACCACAATGTCGCAGGTACTCGTCATAGAATCAATACAGAAAATGTATGTGGTTGGAAAGAGCGTCTCACTAATAACCTAGTGTTGCATAAGATATGAAGTAAGGCGTTGTCGTAACGCGTGCGGCGATTTCATAACTCAAGTTGACTTCAGTTCCGTCACTGTGGAGTGACGTGCTATTTGACATTCATAAAACAAGCGTCAATCAAAGGTATACATTACAGATTTTTTTTTTTTGCTGAAACAACAAATAACACATTCACTTTCTCCTTAGTCGTAGCTTACATTGCTTGGTCATTTTCCGGGATAGCAAGTAATATCCCATTTCTTTTCAGCAGCTCTCGGATAATCTGTTACGTTAGACGTGAAGCGTTTACTGTAGCTGTGAACGCCGTACATTGCTCTATCTCTCTGGTTTAAACATATTCCTTAATTCCACACAATGTCTGCTACCCTTGCGACTACTGGCTCTTATAAGTCTATCGTGATAAGTACAAGTAATATAAGTCATTATTATTGTGTAACTTGACTTTTACTCCTTTTACAGAACCGGATAAAATGAGAATTGATTTATACTAATTGGTTCAATGTTGAATTGTTAGGAAAAAATACTCAGCACTGACTTGTACTGTTAATACATGTATTCAAATGATAGACATGAATTAATAGTAAAAAGAAATTGATAGCAAGAAATTGTGACTTATACTCCTTGTACTTATCACGATAGAAATATTATATTCTGTATTCGCACTTCTTCTTTTACTTGAAAAGCTCTCTTATTCCGGTTATTGTTATATTTCAACCCATAGGTAAGAATTTTTGATGGTTTCGACTTCAGCTTATTCTTCTCAGAAGTTGTTATCAATCTTTGGCCGACTTTTGATTTTTTGAACAAAAACCATTCCGATAGTGTAGATCTGCATAAATGATAGATTTCTTAGTGTAGTTAGTGGGCGTTGATATGAATGTTTCGCTTTGGTCTTTCCGGCGTGGTGGGTGACCGGTAATGCTCTTGCTTGAGGACGCGGGTTCGAATCCA
The DNA here is from genome assembly GCA_031002005.1 of Vandiemenella viatica. NCBI lineage: Eukaryota > Metazoa > Arthropoda > Insecta > Orthoptera > Morabidae > Vandiemenella > Vandiemenella viatica. Next base: position 53,260,955 of record JARYHS010008075.1, read on the forward strand.
CGTCCAACCATCCAGATTTGGATTTTTCATGGTTTCCCCAAATCACTCCAGGCGATTACTGTAATGATTTCTTTAGAAGGACATGGCCGGATTGCTTCATGTTCCCTGCCAACAGTCCTTTACCAACTCAAATCACCTCGACGTCGGGAGACGTAAAGCTATAATAATAATAATTAAAAAAATGAGATCCGGAAGATGATAGACGGAAATGAACTGGAAGGAGTTTGGCCATTTCCTTTTATTGGAAACATCCCGGTATTCACCTGGAATGATTTATAGAAACCATGGAAAATCTAAATTTGGAGGTCAGGATGGGGATTCGAACCCGCGTCCTTCCGAATGGCAAGCCAGAGCGTTAAGTCTGGTATGTATGTTGAAAAATAATCCAGCAAACATACATTTAGCCCAGTCTATTGCATTTGTGTTCTGGCGGATGGTATAAGAGAGTCATAAAGGGGAGAGATTAGCTCTTTGACTAGAACTCATATTCATGAAAGCTTTTCTTACGACCCTAATTATTTACTTATCTGTGTAACTAACCGACACTTTTATTCAACAGGTAATTAAAAAAGCTTGCACCAAAAATTTCAATTCAGTTATTACAACAACCACTGAATTAATGATCAAATCCATTTTCCTTAAAAGAATAGTCAGTGATGTTGAATATTTTTTCTACAATTTTAGTCTATCTGATGTTGCGCTTCAAATTGAATACACTTGAATCCATACCATGTAATATAGGAGATCTAGGAAAACCTAAAAGTATAACAATTGATAGGATTGTCAACCATACTTCTCCAGCATGTAAATGTTTAGACTTAGCGTTTTGTAACTTGAGTGATGTATACCGAAAGCCGTGTATCAGCATGTATGCTGCAATCGGACATTCCCTTAAGAGGTTTATGGATTTTCTAGGTTCGTCTTTATCACCCTGTTAATAATATGAAGCGTACTGTGTGTATTGAAGTGATATAGAAATTAATACACAAATTAATTCTGAAGATGTATCAGCATGTATGCAATCGGACATACCCTTAAGAGATTTATGGATTTTTTAGGCTCGCCTTTAACGCCCTGTTAATAATATGAAGCGTACTGTGTGTACTGAAGTGATATAGAAATTAATACACAAATTAATTCTGAAGAAACTAAGTAAAACCGTTTGCCGCTTGAAATGTTGTTCTAAACCAGACGGTTGATTTGATTTGTGCGACTTGTTTTTGAAGCGTTGTTGATGTCTGTGTGGTCCCCTGCTCTCGAGCTGTGTTGATTTATGGAACAGCAGGTTTCCTGCTTTGCGGTTCATAACGCGCGCTGCTCACTTAATGATCCGTACTCTCCGCGTCCCCCGCTTCTAATGGACTCCATTGTCGCCAAGAACAAACGCCGAGGTCCACTCTCTCGTGAACAATGGCTTATCGCGCCACGCTCTGTCAAAACGTCTACACTCGCCGGCGATTTTATTCTGATGAAGAGATTACTTTAGCCGAACCATACTCGTTATCAAAAGGACTTCATAAATCAGAGAAGATTTTTCTTGTGATAAAACGTATACTTTCAGGCATAAATTTAGATTCAGATAGTCACCCTTTTCAGCTGACCCAAAAATTTACTTAGAAACCACAGAACGGCTCATGGCTGGCACACACTTGGTCTCAGACTTTCTCAAAAAATAAAATCTATGGCCAAATTTTCTGATTAGTAAAGTTAGTTTCAGACATCGGAGAGACCATTAAAAGCAGAAGTTAAATCAAAAATAACAAAAAATCTCGCTAATTCATACAGTGATTGTATGACTATGAAAGCAAATATTGACTCCAATCTTACGAGTCATTCATATTATTCAGAAAGTGTGATTTTCTTTCCTCCTCCACTGAAACAGGGCACCCACACTTTGTTTAATCTTGTAGATTGACTCAGAAGTTCAGCCAGTTTTAATTTCTACTCACAATGGATAGACCAGTTTGTAAAGAATTATGGGGATTACGCATAGCTTATTAGTCTTAATCTGTGTGTTAGGAGGTAGTAATACTTAATACAATCTTCACTGGTGTCCACTGCTATCCACCCAGATGGACACCCATGAAGATTACATTGCGGCAATGCGACGGAAAATTCTCCACTCACACACAGACATACATTTACTTTTTTCCCAGAATCGTAACTAATTACCGACTGTAGAAAAAGTTTCTGGAGCGGTCCAGACGAATGTGAGTTAATTGCCTATGACTATGGTGATTTCTCTCTGTTTGTCACGGTATGTTTCTAATAACTGTCAGATTGCGGATACCTCGTGACTAGCTATATGGTTGCTATTAATAAGTATCTCACTCATTATTTAAAGCATTAACAAACAGTAACGTTACTCTTGTGCAATGTTTGAAGCAGTTAGTGCAATTTTAGCTTTTATGATATTTTAGATGACATTAAATTATTAATAGAGCAAATATTACTTGCAGACAGAATACTCAGATATGAAAAGTATGAATTTCTGAACACGCCTCTGCAAATAATAAATGGAATAAAGATGGGTATATATCGCGAGAATGTGTGGCCATAGGAAACAGCAGTTACAGAAGTGGTGATGGTGGACTTTGGAGGTGACAAAAAAAAAATTGATAAACCTTAAATATCGAAAATTTTACATTAAAAGAAGTGAATTGTGGTAGAAAAATGGTAGGATACTACACGTAGGTAGGACTGTGTCTACGACATTGTATTTTTGTTATGATTAAACAGCGACGTGAACGACACATCCAAATTTTGCTCACAATTAAGGAGGAAAACGCTATTATATAATTATGAACCATATTACTGGGCAACACGCAATAATTGCGTATTCGATAAAATTACCGTGATGTTCGTAGACAGCTGGAGGTGGCGCACAGTCTGGCAGGTAGCTTGTCGAACAGCAAGGAGCGTGACCAGCGCTACCTTCACGACATTAGAGCGGTTCCTCGTGGCAGACGCCAAATTCTTACGTTGCTCTGAGAGAATTCCAAGCCGGGCAGACAGAATTTGAATGTACCAATTGGGAACAGAAAGATAATGACGTAGGCGGCATTATGCCATTTTCCTCCCCTTCCATCTAGTCCCCAATGTTCAGGTGAGAATAGGTGCTTTGAAGGGGATCGGCAAACGGTTAATCGAGTGACCTAAGAGCGAAGCATCGAAGATAGACAATATCAGCCATAACAGACAAACATTACTGAATTATGACCAAAATATTCATTTCGACTCTGCACTCAGATTACTGAACAAACTCACTTAGTGTGAGTCGAGCCGTTTAGTCAGTGGTGTGATGATTGCAGCCTTGTCGTAATGCAGAATTCAGTCAACATTGATGGCAAAATAACTGTAGACTTCCATAGACTTCGTTCGCATTGTGTCTCCTGCGATTTTGAACCTTGAAGCGTTCTGTATGGAGAATAACACAATTAATTGCTCTGAGTGTAATAACCTTTATTTTAATTTGAGCTAGTTGCATGTGGCATTAAATTTCAAACTATCAGGCGTTGTGCAGCCATGTCCGGTGTCTCGGTGAGCATGCGCAAAGCTCATAAACGTCTCATGCCATATTTCAAAACTAAGTTGTAATGATGATTGTCCAAATAATTGTTGTTTGGCGTCAGTTCTAAATCACCATTTGTGGGAATTATTGTGTTGTATGTAAATGTCATGTACAGTCGGGGACAGAATTCGCGAGACCCTTCGCCTTTCGATTATGCTTCGTTCTAGAAACGAATACCGCATGGGAGAGCATAACTGGTAGGTGGTACACTAAATTCATGATAAAATAGACCTCTCATACCCAACACTTTACTCAAGACTAAAAAACTGAGCCCGCGCGGCAAGATACTCGCAGACGCTCAGAGGCAAAGTTGGAGTTCTACAGTAAAAATAATCACGAATATCACCATTTTAGTCATAATAATTATTGAAATAACCAACTCGATTGATCATAGAGAGATGATAACACTTTTTTCGTAATTTTGATAACAATTGTGTATTTTTTTCCCCTCGAATAAACAGTTAACAATTCGTCAGCAAACGCAATTACATGGCGAATACCGAAAAAAATCGCTAAATTACGCACGGAAAACCAATAAGAGAGTTTGAATGGACTTAGTTACACTTTCTAGAGCTGCAGCGTTATAGAACTGTGCGTGTGACAAATACACACAAATGTTAAGGGTTAGTAGAAAGAGCATTTACGAAAGAACTCTAATGGTAAACTATGTCACTAAATATAAATAAACTATTTCTGGATGATTAAATGATGCGGAATATTAACACCTGAATTTTGTTTTCATCATACCATATTTAGAAGGTAAGCTAAATTTGAACGCAGTAGCAACAGTTTTAGTAGTCATAATAATAATTAAGAACAACAAATAAATAAATAAATCCGCCTGCAATGTGAATTAGCGGATCCACATTTTAAATCTGGAAGATGGAAGTAGGAAAACTTTCATATCTCTCTTTGTTTCTAACTAACACTGATGATTCTATAAAATTTCCTGTCAAGCTTTACTTCCTGCCTTCCAAGCCCGATGGGTTATAGGTAACACTGTTGCCTGGCATTCGGGAGGACGCGAATTCAAATCCCGTTGGGCATCCAATTTCAGTATTCCATGATTTTCGTAAATCTCCCCAGCTGAACTCCAGAAAAGTTCCTAAATTCTTACCCGATCCTAGTTTCCAACACCATCAGCATTCATATCACATTGGCGTCGAAGATATGAAGAAGACGGAAAAAAAAGAACGTGGTAGGTATGTGGTATCACTCTAATCCGGCTTTCGGGAGGACTTGGGTTCGAAACCGCATCTACCTATCCAGGTAAGCGTTTTACATGGTTTACCCAAATCACTCCAGGCGAATGCCGGGATTATTCCTTCAAAAGGCCAATGGCCGAATTCCTCTCCATTACTTGGCCCCAGACCTCAATTAGATGTGAAGCTAGAAGCAAAAATAATTTCTCAAATAAAAATAATTACATCTCTGTGGTATGTTTTAGACCTTTTCCTTGTTGGATTTATCTTATTCAACGGCTGAGCATGGTAGCGAAGGGACTAGACTGCTATTTCCACATGTGGAGAGTCTCTAGTTCGGTGGTGTTTTAGGGCTGGTCGACGTCGAAATCATTATAGGGGAAAAAGGACTGGGGGCATATTTCTGGAAGGAATTCAGCCATGGCCATACCAGAGAATCATCCCAGCACTCTCGGAGTGATTTCGATTAATCATGCAATATCTAAATACGGATTTCAACCCCTGTTCTTCCGAATGGGATGGCTTGAGCGTTACCGGGACTCTCGGTCACTGGTGCGATTATGGCCAGGGGCATGGGTGTTAAAATAGGTGTTGTTGTATGTCTTGTGTCGTCTTTCAATTTGTAACGAACCGCGTCTTGTGACCGCTAGTTACATTAATAAACTATATGTTTATTATTTAAATGTGGAATATTTTAGTGGGCGTTTGGGCGCAGTGTACATTGTACAAGTGTGGAGCGGCAGATCTGAGGAATGCCAGCAGGCCGGTTCCTAGAATTAGCGAGGGGAGAATAGTGAGTGCCTAATGGAGGGGAGATTTGTGCTTGCCAGGTAGACAAACAGGGTGATCGGAGAGAGTTTTCTGTTTTGCATGTGGCACGACGAACGAGGGAAGAGATATTCGATGCCGGCCGGCCAGCACGTTCGGACGATGTGATTTCTGGACTGTCTATTCGTGAGTGGGACTGTTGCTGCTACCTGGATCCGGACACCCGCTATGTTGTTTGAGCAGATGAGCTCAGGCAAAGGACGACATCTGAGGAACTGTGCTACACTGGTCCATAGCAGAGAAGACCGTCATCCAATGTGTGGCGGCAGACATGTACATTCGGTAATTATACATCGCCAATGAAGGACACTGTGCTAGCTAGACTTTCAAGTTCATAGTATTGCCCAGCTACGACCCTGCAGATAAGAACTCTCATAGCCCGGAGCAAACATCTCTTTCAGAAGTGAAGTCAAAATGTTGACTTCGTTTACTGTTTAATTTTTGTGTATTTTATATAAAATACCCTGGCGCCCGCAAAAGGACAACTGAGTAATTTTAACTAATTTGTTATATATGTCATGTGATTAATTGAAATAAAACAATTTGTGATTCCTCGTATAAAGTATTCACGCAAGTTCTACCTTTCATGATAAAAATATAAAATAATAAAATTAATTATAATTTTAAAACAGGTAATGAGGTCAGAACGTTACAATGGCGAACCAAGTGGGCTTTTCGATTATTAATTGCAAAAATTAATTATGCTATGAACGAAAGACAGCACTATGTCCTTGGCAACTTTCTTATTTTGTAGATAGAAAGTAATTTGTGTTAGTTTCCGTAGTTAATGCATGTATAAATTGATGTGTTTGTTGATCTTAGATGGAAGTTGGTTTTGCAATAAGATCAGATAAATTTATTTTGTGTCAATTGCGTGTGTTAAATCATAATTATCTTGTGTGACATGGGAATGTGCAATGGGTTTTGTCCAAACGCACTCAAATTCTGTTGTATTACGGCGTTGATAATTGTTGTGATGCTTTCTTTATGGCAATTGCAATTAGTTGTCGAACTATTTGTGTGGATTTCGAGCCATGTGTCCAGGGTAACGATATCCTTTCATATTTAAACCATTTTTCCGCGAAAGTAATTGATGAGTAAATTCTTCTCGTAATTTTCCATTGAAATTATAGAATGTGTTGTGGAATGTTCTTTGGGTTTGATTTTATTGTGCAATCGCGGATTTTATTGAGGCATTTTATTTGCAGATTAGTGTAAAGTCTTTCTGATGGTGTGTTCTGCAATCCTTATTTCTTTTCCTTGTTGTTGTGTATTGGAATATTCTTTGTGTGTCAACGAAATAGTTGAAAATAGCGTGAAGTTTTAAAGTAATGCGCTGAGATCCAGTACCATTATTAACATGTCGAAAGAATCATGGAAGGATCAAATTTATCACATGAGCCAGCACCCACTAATTCAAATAGGGATCATATCGGGGAAGACAATAATCCTGCAGAAATAGCGTATTGCACTCAATCACCCGCTGAATTAGGGCAGGAGAATTTGGATAATTTTCAGAATACCTCCAACATGAGTGCGAAAAAAGTCTCGGTGATTCCTGCATTGCAGACTCAGCAACACCAGATGAACGATATAGCGGCTTTATTAATGGAGAAATTTTCACAATTATCTGCTCAATTTACAACACAATTTCAAGAATCCAATGAAAAATTGTCTGAACTCTCAGTGCAAATGTCTAGTAAAATCGAGAGTCTTGAAAGAAAACAAGAAATGGCTCACAAAAGAATTGAAGAGCAATTGCTACTTTTCGCGGAGAAATTGGCCGAGAAATAAATGATTTTAAAAGGGAAATTAGCTCTGAGATCACTCTTTTAAGCAAAGTCCAGACGGAGTTAAAGTCTTCTTGCAATGTACTTGAGACGACTAACAATGAAATTTGCCGTAAAGTAGAAGCGAATAAAAGTTCAATTGAACAAATGCGCACAGAAAACAGTGAAAATTTAGGTCAGATTTCTGAGTTTGCTCATTCAATAAAAGATGGTGTTGATGAAAATTTAGGTAAAATAAGATCCGAAGTTGGAAACGTTAAGAATTCTGTTGGACAAATGGAGGAAAGTCAAAAGAATCTAGAGACCTCACAGCGTAATCTTGCTGCCGAAACGGAGGTAAAGTTACGTAATATGGAACGGAAACTAACCGAAAGGAATAACTCTGCTAGCAACAATGAACAATGTCAAGCTAGTTGTGCTCAGCTGTTTTCGGGAAATATCGAGTTAAAGCTGCCTAGATTTGGTTCCAAGGGGGGAATAAATCCGAAAGCTTACCTCGAAGACCTTGAAAGATACTTTCAAATTAAAGCTGTTCCGGACTCGGCAAATCTTTTAATCATTAGCCAGTCATTTTTTGAACAGGATCGTTCATGGCTAAAGGTAGCATGTACTCCAGATATGTCGTACACACAATTTAAGGAATTGTTTTTGAGTGCTTTCTGGTCAGCAAAAATTCAAAACCAAGCGAGGACGCGATTTTACCAAGGAAAATACGAGCCTAAACCTGGTGATTCAATGGAAAGGTATGTGGAACGGTTAGTCGTAAAAAGTCGTTATTTTGACACAGTGATGCCGGACGCCGAGTTCATTGAATATAATAAGCTCACATTTCAGCCCGGGGGTTCAAGAACACATCTCGCCTGTATATGTAAAGAATATCACTGATTTATTAGAAACACTGCGGAATCTAGATGCCATAGGACAACGAGCGAGCCGTGAACAGTGCGCGGAAAATGTGCAGGACAATCGCTCTAATTCTCATGGATACTTCCGGCCAAATAATCAGAATAACGGGCAAAGTTTCAAGGGAGGTAAAAATTGGAAGCAAGCCCAATCTGGCGATAAGAAACCTTGGAAGACTGATGGTCAGCGGGATGGTCACGGGCAAACACGCGGGGGTTCGCCGGAGGTGAATGCTATTCTAACCGTCGATCCCGACAATAGCATTCAGAACGAAAGTGAATATGAATTGAGAGTTGGTGCCGCACGCGAAACATCGCAGGGTGACCAATTAAAACAATGAGATTTCGCCGGGGATGCTGAGGGCTCTCCACAGTTTTGCCTTATTAATTTAACATACTGGCGAAATGGTGGTGTGGAGGATGAGGAGAATGATGCGGATATAGCAAGACCAAAGCATAATCAAACTTTCACTGTAGGGCAACGAGTATTATTACGCACCAGTCCACAATCATACACCAATAAGAAGCTTTTGCAAAGTTTATTATAATATATATATTCCATGCATGGTGAAAAGGATAATCTCAGTTAACGGCTACTTATTCACTAATGGAACCAATGACTTTAACCCCATAATTCACGAAACTTGAAAGAGTATTCTGATGATCACAAAGTTTTGGTACAGTCGCGCGAGGATCATTTAGTGCAACTTGTTTCTCTTGATAGTGACGATGGGCATATATGTGCCGGAAAAGGATAAAAACTTGCCGAGATAATATGTTGGGACTTGATTTCTGGCAGACAGAAGGATTCCAAAACGTTGGGGTACATTTACAGATAAATTTCTGGAACTTCACAGATGTTGTGTGGCATATCAAATCACCAAGTAGCCAAGGGAAAAGGATCTCCAAGGTACTAGGTAGATAATATTTTATTTTGTTTTGTTCATAAGGAATTACGCGAATCAGCATTCCATGAACAAAATTCTTTTATGCCATAGAGCAAATGTACTTATAACGTTGTCTTGGGAAATCGGGAAGTATACTGGGACGGCATCCGCGTACACTTGATCGAGATCATGTTAATTTAAAAATCACGCGAGGTCTGTAACGAATGGAGATAAAAGGGGATGTAATTGTCATTATGTATATTCAAAGGATGGTGGCGGAAATCCATTACAAATACTTTGCTTCGCGGTGACATAGTAACAAAATATTTGGAACAATCTTGCATTGCTTTGGACAACCCTGCACTTCATAGATGGTGACTTCACTGCTTAAAAGTTTTTTTTTATTATTATTCAGATAAGGATATGTTCCCATCAGGTTTATTCATTCATTATATATTGAGATTATGTTTGTGTTATCCTATGTGTTGAATATCTATGATGATCACAACTTATGATGTATTGCGCTATATTTATTAAGAATGGTGTGTAAGTAAAATTTTCAATTTGATATAAAATGTTATTGTGCTAGAAAATCTATATCACTACAATAATTTGTTACTTATAAGGTTACATTTGAAATGGTTATATTATGTATTTAAGGCTTGCACAAATCTACCCACAATCAGGGATGGGAGTAAGAAAAGTCTATGTACAAAGTAGCCAAGGGACATATGTTCGGTTGAATATTCATGTCGGTGGAACTTGTGATGGAATAGGTTAGAATAGGTTACCAGATTTATAATTACTGCTAAATTAATGGACGAGGAAGGAAAATTTGTATATTTCTTATTGTGAAAATTTAAATAAAACTAGTTTATTTAAATTTGCCGAACCAGGGGGAATATGTAACGAACGCGTCTTGTGACCGCTAGTTACATTAATAAACTATATGTTTATTATTTAAAATGTGGAATATTTTAGTGGGCGTTTGGGCGCAGTGTACATTGTACAAGTGTGGAGCGGCAGATCTGAGGAATGCCAGCAGGCCGGTTCCTAGAATTAGCGAGGGGAGAATAGTGAGTGCCTAATGGAGGGGAGATTTGTGCTTGCCAGGTAGACAAACAGGGTGATCGGAGAGAGTTTTTTCTGTTTTGGCATGTGGCACGACGAACGAGGGAAGAGATATTCGATGCCGGCCGGCCAGCACGTTCGGACGATGTGATTTCTGGACTGTCTATTCGTGAGTGGGACTGTTGCTGCTACCTGGATCCGGACACCCGCTATGTTGTTTGAGCAGATGAGCTCAGGCAAAGGACGACATCTGAGGAACTGTGCTACACTGGTCCATAGCAGAGAAGACCGTCATCCAATGTGTGGCGGCAGACATGTACATTCGGTAATTATACATCGCCAATGAAGGACACTGTGCTAGCTAGACTTTCAAGTTCATAGTATTGCCCAGCTACGACCCTGCAGATAAGAACTCTCATAGCCCGGAGCAAACATCTCTTTCAGAAGTGAAGTCAAAATGTTGACTTCGTTTACTGTTTAATTTTTGTGTATTTTATATAAAATACCCTGGCGCCCGCAAAAGGACAACTGAGTAATTTTAACTAATTTTGTTATATATGTCATGTGATTAATTGAAATAAAACAATTTGTGATTCCTCGTATAAAGTATTCACGCAAGTTCTACCTTTCATGATAAAAATATAAAATAATAAAATTAATTATAATTTTAAAACAGGTAATGAGGTCAGAACGTTAAAAATTGTATGAGCAAAAAGCATTTGGAAATACATCAGTACACAGGATAAACACACAAAACGGCTTAGCTTGATGATGGATATCGGGAGGAATGCTATTAAAAATTTAAAGACAATTTTTTTAACCAAAAGGCAATTGGCCGCCTTCAAAAATATCTCACAGGTCCACCTCATCTCACAGAAAATATTCTTTGTTTCGTGCCAACTAGTAACATAGCTAAGTTCTCAAAACATATTAGGATAAAAAATTTGGAAAAAGGAGTACTGTTCTGAAGCTCTTTAGTGCACACGGGAGGGGTATTTAATTTCAGTTGAGTGTATAGGATTTAATCTCTTTAACATTATGTGTGGTTATTTCGTAAGGAGAAAATCTTCCTGCTGGCTCAGTTCAGACGCAAGGAGGAAGTAACCATCCGACAAACGTTACGAGGAAGTGTTTATTTACCAGTGGCTCTGAGGAAGTGAAGAACACTTGTTCAGTAGAATCTGCTCTTATGCGGTTTGTGATCATGACCATCCGTACTCGAAATGTGCACATTTTCGAATCACGAGCACCTACAAATACAGTGACAGCCATTTGCCGAAAGTTACAGAAACCACCTCATATTACATATTATTAAAGTTACTTGATCATAGTTAGAAAACCGACGAAAATGTTGAAAAAAACATTGAACTAATATGAATTAGTCATTAAAAATTTCTGAGAATTGCTTCTCGAGGATTTTGACTTCAGCATACCCTCATTGAATCTTGCAATGTTCTACTTGCACTATTTGATTAAGAAATGAATTGATCAATATTTCGTAATAATGGAACTATTAAAAAAAAAAAAAAAAAAAAAAAAAAAAAAAAACCTTGAAGAGCACGTTATTGAAAATTGATCTGCCTCCGTCTGCTGATCTAAATATTTTATGACCTTCGGTGCCTTTGAACATTTAACCAGCTGACTATTGTGTCAGCCTTTGTTGAGGTAAGGTGGCATTGTATTGTGAAATCAACACAAGGCGAACACTACACTCATTCAAAAGCAGCCATATGCGAGGAAGAACTCGAATCCGTGGCCTTTATTACTATTATTACTCCGCGACTCACTAAAAGTGTGTGGCGGAGGGTGCATTGCACCTATCCGAAATGGTAATGGTTTGGAAGGGATATGGCAGAAGGCCTTTACAATGCGATGTCAGTGTTCTAGCCCCTACAATGCTAGCGCCAGCTTAAGTATCTTGGTCGGGACTCTAGCGAAGGATTTTGTGAATGTGTCTGCTGTCGTGGTTTGCTAACACGGAAGACAATTACGTAGGCCCACACAACAAGGAAATTATCAGACATTTCAGGCATGCGATTTTCCTCATCCTCGTTCAACTAATTTGCTTATGTTGCTACCTGAAGTTGTTGTCTCACACAGTTAACAGGCGAAAGAATTGTACAGGAGTAGAACCGTATATCCTCGAGGAACCAGGGCTTTCTGAACTTTTTTAAATTTGTTTTCAACTTGACTTCTCGACTTCGAGGTCATGGGAGACGGGAATATGGGCTTTTTGATGGAACTATCCCGACGTTCGCTTGCAGTGATATGGGAAAACCGTAGAAAATCTAAATCTGGATGGCCAGAAGGGGATTTGAAACCGTATCCTCTCGAATGCGAGGCCAGAACATTATCGCTCGTCAACTACGCTCAGTTTTTTTAATTGACATATATATATATATATATATATATATATATATATATATAGGAACAATAATTACAGACTGACGCGGCCATGAATCTTTTTCTAATATATTTTTTTTTTTCAGCCTAGTCGTAGACGCACAAATATTTGATCAAGTAAAGATGTCATATCTTAATCACATCGTTTCTCATGAACCTGGAAACAATCATAATACACCCACTTTTATAACCACATATGTAACCTTTCAATTAGTTTTTCGCAGATAACATCATTTTCCTTTTACAAATCCAGCTTATTCCAGTTTGACTAGCAATCATCCATTTCCTTCAGAATGCAGGCATAAGAATTTAAAAAGCTCGACTGCATATGAAATTAGCCAACGTCATTTACTGTAAGACTGACAGCGGTCTTTTTCCAAGACCATTATTGCTTGAAGAAAATGCCATGGTGTCTCCCAAAGTGAGAAAAATTATTGAGCCTGTTCAAATTCCAGTCGGCAATAAGATTTCGTTTTTCCATGTTTTCTCAAAATGTTTGCAGATTAATGCCAGGATGATTCCACTGGTAGGCATTGATCAACATGTTTTGTAATCTTTGCTCACAGTTCTTTCCAATATTCATTTACCTTGACAGTAACGAGGCGTTTAGCCCTATAAATATTAAAAGTGGTTAGTATATAAAAAAGAAGAACTGATGTGAAGTTTGCAGAGGTGAAAATTAAATTCCAAAATACTGTAAAATAGAAATTTGAAATATACAGAAATTATTATTATTATTATTATTTTGTATTGACAGGTATTTAACGAATATATGAAAGGCATGGTTTTCAATCATCGTTCATAAAACCACAGATCAGTATGTTATTATCACAGCGATATCTGAAAACTTATTTAGGATATTTTTAAAAATATTATTGTTTAATAGGCGAGATTAGGGGTAATAAACGATTCTTGTTTAATTTTTCTGCAGTACGGTACGTCACAGTGCCTAGTATTTAAAAGTTATTCACTCATCGAAACGGGACAATTTCTTGCAGTCATCAATCTGTAAAAGAATCTAATCCAGCAGTATTCTTGTTAAACTTTTACAATTATAAAATTTTATTTTGTTACTCTTTTGTCTAGCCTCTAATGAAAGAAAATGTAGTTTTATTTTGATGGAAGATCACAGTCACAGTAGAAGGAAATACGGATAGTTTCCTGCCTGAAGACTTCCTCATCGAATGTGCGACTAATATTAAAACATTTGTTTGCTTCACTGTCAATCGCTACACCAGCCACATCTAGCAGCTTGCGTGTTCCGTCCACTGACTGTTAAATCTTCCTTTTTGGAATAATATTTATAGTCCGTCCACAAAGCTTCGAGAGTGGGAGGGGATGCAAAGTAGTTGTGGAAAACGATAAGGAGATAAATACGGGCTTCAGATGGCAGAATAGTTTTTTTTTACTATGGTTTTAAGCCTCGTCCACGGCTAAGGTCATTGGAGGCGGGATGGGACTGGGGGACAAGAAACGGGAAGGAATTCGGCCATGGCCTTTTTGAAGGAAGCATCCCAGCATTCGCCTGGAGTGATTTGGGGAAACCATGGAAAACACAAATCTGAATGCCCGGACGGGGATTCGAATCACCGTCCTCCCAAATGCGAGGCCAGAACGCTAACCGTTCACCCAGCACGCTCGGTCGGCCCATACACTTTCTACTGAGTTCATTTCAACGTTTTTGATGGGATAATCAGTTTTCTGCGTCTTTGGCTGCTCGAACAAACATCTAAAATAGGCGGGTCAGGTGGACGAAATATTTGTGCTGCTGGGACATGATATGGGCGACGTAAATCACAGCCGTGTAGATGGTAACATGGTGTTATACGGAACAGATACACAGTTTTCATAAATAAGTTGGTCACAGATGACTGTCTCGCAATACCCCACCTTTACAAATGACAATATTTGACCTCATCACTGAATTATTCGCGACGCCTCGTAGACGAATATTCTATTGGAAACAACAATCCTTAATGTATCTTTAGACTGTAATCTATACATATAAAGATGAATGTATGTTTGTTTGTATGTCTGTTAGTTTGTTTGTTATTAATAAAAATCACTAGTTTTTATCCGATATCCATGAAACTTTGCACACTTATCTTTTGAAACGAGGAGAAAAATACTGTCTACATTTGATTGAAAAATTTTCTGTATAAATAACACATGTTGTCTCATAATTCTGAAAAATTACTGAATGGTGATAGACAGACGCGTAGGATGTGTAGGTCTTTGTACTACTTTTCCTTATAGCGGTCTGGTAGCTCAGTGGATAAAACGCTTGCTTACTGCTATTTGGTTCACATCTCCGTGGAGGCAAAGATTTTTAAAAATTGTTTTTGATCGTAAGAGTCACTTCTGGACCGTCAGTTGTTCGGATTGAATGTTAAACTGTAGATATAACAAATTTTGGAGTGCAATGCGAGGCAAATCGTAGGTAGTCTCGCAATGCTGTAGGGATACACTTGTTTACGTTATATACGTTATATTGATCCCTCAGGTGTTGTTCGCAGTCAGTGTGTGAGTGTAATCTGCAGTAACAATACTATAAATGCGGAAGTAAGTCTCTGTCTTTTTGTTACGTTTTGACGACTAAATGGCTAAACCGATATTGATGGAATTTCTAAAGCAAATATTTGTATCTGCAGGAGGGGCACAGGACATTTTTTTTCGGTATGATTAACAGTTGTAGTCACGAAATTTTGAGAACTTACCGTATGGTCACAGAGAGACGGATGTGTGTGTTAGTCTGTTATGTTACGTCGCTTGCTCAAGCTGTACTTCTCGCACATTATGTTAGTGTATAATTTGTTAATAATTTTCGTTTAGAAAAAAAACGTATTATTCTGTATAGATGTCGATTTTCTCTGTCCTATTACTTTGTATCTGCTTAAATGTTTCTGGCACCAGCTTATTTTGCCTTCATGTTTTATATGCCTTGCTGGCGTTAACTGGCCTAAAGTGTAGTTCTAGCAGAGCACGAGCAGCTTAAGTTATTAGAACCAAAGAATCGGTGCTCCTGCTGAAGAAAGAAGGAAAGACCAAACTGAAATAAAGCTGCTGTGGTTAACACCCCCCCCCCCTCCCACCCAGCCTCTTTTTTCTGTTTTTAAATATGTTGGAAATTGATTCTCTTCAACAGACAGGTTTAACGGTAGAATGATATAGTGATGGCTTTCCTGTCATGTTATGCCGACTCGGTGTTGTTCGGACCGATCCTTCGTTACCAACAACTTTCTATATTCAATTCTGGCAAAGAAATTCTTAATCCACTCGTACGAAGTCGCGGGTATCAGCTAGTGTTCTATAAAAAAGAAAAAGCTGCTGCCAGGCCTATTCTCGCCAGATGTTGTTTTGCGTGGTGTGTTTGTGTGGGACTGTTCAATGACATTTCTTTCCTTTGGATACCCAAATAAACAGCATAACACCGTTTATTTGTTTATATTCAAGATTCTAGTAATAAAACCGTTTGATAATTGCCGCCCTCTCAAATCACTCAAATTACTCGATGTGGCTGGTGTAGCGATGGACACTGAAGCGAACTAATGTTTGAATACAAGTCGCACATTCGATGAGGAAGTCTTCAGGCAGGAAACTATCCGTATTTCCTTCTACTGTGACTGTGATCTTCCATCAAATAAAACTACATTTTCTTTCATTAGAGGCTAGACAAAAGAGTAACAAAATAAAATTTTATAATTGTAAAAGTTTAACAAGAATACTGCTGGATTAGATTCTTTTACAGATTGATAACTGCAAGAAATTGTCCCGTTTCGATGAGTGAATAACTTTTAAATACTAGGCACTGTGACGTACTGCAGAAAAATTAAACAAGAATCGTTTATTACCCCTAATCTCGCCTATTAAACAATAATATTTTTAAAAATATCCTAAATAAGTTTTCAGATATCGCTGTGATAATAACATACTGATCTGTGGTTTATGAACGATGATTGAAAACCATGCCTTTCATATATTCGTTAAATACCTGTCAATACAAAATAATAATAATAATAATTTCTGTATATTTCAAATTTCTATTTTACAGTATTTTGGAATTTAATTTTCACCTCTGCAAACTTCACATCAGTTCTTCTTTTTTATATACTAACCACTTTTAATATTTATAGGGCTAAACGCCTCGTTACTGTCTCGATAAAAAAATATAGTTGTAGTGGAAACAATAAGCCAGGAAGTTGAGGACAGCCGCGACAAGGCTACCGTATCAAAAATTCATTCACGCGCGAAAACATGGAAAACATCCCCACATTACCACATCACGTGAATTAGAGATGGATCCGATAGAGGATTGATAGCGTAGGTATTGTAAAAGCAACTAAAGCTCCCGAAGTGGGGTTAAAGCGCCTGGTCTAAATTGAACCATTTCTGTCAGATATATTTCATAAATCTTTAGAAGAGAAAAAGTACCTTCTAGCTGGAAAATAGCCCAGGTGATTCCCGTTTTCAAGAAAGGAGATCGAAGTGATCCTAGGAATTATCGACCACATCTCTAACATCTGGTTGCTACCGGAGCATGATATATGCTCTGACATTATGAAGTTTCTATATGAGAACCAGTTACTTACACTTAGTCAACACGGATTTCGGAAGAAGAGATCGTGTGAAACACAATTGTCCCTATTTTCCACATGACGCAATGAAAGTTATCAATGCAGATTTACAAGCTGATGCAATTTTCTTGTATTTTCAGAAAGCTTTTGATTATGTACCACACAACCGACTTTTAGCGAAGATTCGAGCATACAGTATACCGGATCAGATTTGCGAATGGA
>JARYHS010008075.1:53279404-53318707 GCA_031002005.1 Vandiemenella viatica
TACATCATCCCGTATATATATTCAGTTTAATGTGCATATTTCTTTCATTTTAATCAGTTGAGCCATGGGCAGAATAGTCGACTAGCAATATTAACAATGAGCATTTCTTGTAAGTAGTCAGGTATGTTAATTTCAACGAAACTTCCCGTTAAATTTAAGAGTTGAAATGTGTGAATAGTCTTTAGTAAAGCAGCAAAGAATCATTTAGTAGAGTATTTCAAAACTTGATGATTTGTTAGGGAATGCTGTCTTTTGTAGTAAATTACCTATTCTTAAAAGGCGGAATGATAGTAAATGGAAGACTAGTTGCACACGTATACTTAAAAAACTGTCAACATGTAGATGGGGAAAAAGAACAAGCAAATGAATAAATCCCAACCCCCTCGTCTTTTCACCCCCTTAATTTTTGTCAATATTCTTTTACAAAAAAATTATAGTAGACACCGTTTAACCGAACCATGTAAGTTTGTAAGTTGACATCTAAGGTTTTTCTCTCTCTCTCTCTCTCTCTTCTCTCTCTCTCTCTCTCTCTCTCTCTCCTCATGGATAAAAAGTTTGAACAATAAAATCAAAACTACATCCTCTCACCCATTTACACAGTTGACTTTTATACCCACCTACAGAATTTTTATCCGATTTCGATGGAACTTTTACATGTATTCATTAACACAAAGGAAAAACATAGTCCACATTAGTTTTAAAAAAATTACTCCCATTTTCCACAACTTAATTGTTAATATTCTTTATACAAAGCTGCAGTTTCTATTCGATTTTGAATGTAGTTTGCGCATGTATACTTACAACAAACGGAAAAATACTGACTATATTTAGTTTACAGAAAGTCAACCCCTGTTTCAAACCCACTTAATTTTTGTCGTGTTCTTTATACAATGCTACAGTTCCTATCCGATTTTGAAGGAATTTTGCGCACGTATACTTCAAAACAAGAATTGTTTAGATCTGGTTTGCAATAGACCAACCCCTTTACACCCAAAAGTCTTAATTTCCAAAATTCTATGAAGAGACCCACAGTTTCTATCAGATTTCGATGGAACACTGCACACGTATACTTTAAAACTTAGAAATATTGTCTACATTTGGTTCACAAAAGCCAAACCCCCTCCCCCCCCCCCCAATCCCTTTTAATTTTCAATGATAACTCAGTTTTAAATCGTATCAATTCAGCTGCTTTTAAGTTTGTCAGATTATTTGTAAAAATTGTTCCTAACGCCTCGACATGTCATCCCTGCTAACTGTTCACTGTTAAAGTTGCAATTAAAAATCGATGATAAACCTAACCATGGTGTACCTAATTGACGTAATTAACTTAGTGCTCTAAATTATGCAGGTACTATCACCACCTCTCACCCCTGCAAGCCTTCAGTTCGCTAAGTTTTTATAATTACTACAGTTGATAAAACATACCCTCAAATTAAATAGAAGGTATTACTACCAGGTTTGGGGAGAGACTATACTAACCTTTTCCAAGCAAATATCAATCTCTCCTTCACGTGGTGCACCCTGATTGCACGGACGAGGCTCTGGTGACTGAAAGATTCCCGGTATAAGGAATCACCCACTGCTTGCCAATGGCCTCCGAAAGGAGGGCGGAAGAGCGGGGAGCGGTTCAGGGCACCCTCTTGCCCTTGGGGTTGGAAAACGGCCCCTAAAGGCGGATGAATCAGAAATGATCAATGAAATGGGGATGCAGAAGGCAACGGGAAAACCACTGCATTAAAGACATAAAGGGTATCCCGAGGTCATGTAATACTCTCAAATTACACATATCATGATGGCTTCTTCCTGGGTAAAATATTCCGGAGGTAAAATAGTCCCCAAATCGGATCTCCGGGTGGGGACTGCTCAGGGAGAAGTCATCAGAATGGATAGAAACATTCTACGAGTCGGAGCGTGGAATGTTAGAAGTCTGAATAGGGCAGGTAGGTTAGAAAACTTAAAAAGGGAGATGGAACAACATAAGTTAGATGTTGTTGGGATTAGTGAGATTAAGTGGAAGGACGCACAGGATTTCTGATCTGGGGAACACAGGATAATTAGCACACAAGCTGTCAATGGAGTCACTAGTGTAGGATTTGTAATGAACAAGAAAGTAGGGAAACGGGCGAGTTATTATGAACAGTTTAGTGACAGGATTATTTTGATGAGGTTAGAAACTAAGGCCCGTCCAACCACATTAGTACAAGTGTATATGCCAACGTCCACACGAAGATGACGAAGAAAAATAAAAAATATACACTGAAATTGAAGAATTAATCCAATATGTGAGGGGGGGGGAATTTAATAACCATGGGGGATTGGAATGCAATAGTGAGAGAAGGAAAAGAGGGGAATACCGTAGGTAGTTTTGGTCTAGGAGAAAGAAATGAGCGATGAAGCCGGTTGCTTGAATTTTGTGAAAGATATAAGCTAGTAGTGGCAAACACACTGTTTAAGAAACCATGCAAGAAGAATATACACCTGGAAACGTCCTGGGGATATAGGCAGATATCAGCTAGATTATATCATTGTCAAACAGAGATTCAGGAATCATGTTCTAGACTGTAAAGCATACCCAGGAGCAGACATAGACTCTGACCATAATTTGATAATAATGGAGTGCAGGCTGAAATTTAAGTGAATAAGAAAGGAGTATAAGCAGAACAGACTGGAAGTGAATAAACTGAAAACAATCTAGAACGAGAGAAAAAATAATTGTTTTAAAAAACATAAAAAACGCCTTCAAAAAAAGCACTAAAAATTTTAAAATAACTTTATACCTTGCTTAGGAAAAAGTAAATCTAAATAGACAACATTTTACATTACTTTCATTGAAATTTTGACATTAATTAGTTATTTTTGGAGTTGGTGCCAGCTGTCACATCGCGAAGATCTAATTACTGAACTTCTTTTTTGGCGTTAGAGGCGAAACGGGTAGTACGAACAAAAATTCCCAATATTTTACAGCATGTTGTGAGGCAGATTGTGTTACTGTGGGAGACATCTTAGGGAAACTAATTAATAGTATTTCAATCTGCGGCTTGGCCTTATTGGTCATCCAGGAATATCTCTGGAGCTACAGTGTCAGTTGGTAGGTTGCATCATGAAGTAAATGATTTACAGAGTATAATATCGGCGTATCATCTGTATGTTTCAGTTTTGTTGAAACATGTTTCTAGCATTAATTGTAGGTAAGCAGTAACATGATTTTTTAAGTATTATTGTTATTCCTTATTGTTTTTATCTTTTTGTTTTTCTTGCTTTCGCTGGCACCGACTCCAAAAATAACTAATTAATGTCAAAATTTCAATGAAAGTAATGTAAAATGTTGTCTATTTAGATTTACTTTTTCCTAAGCAAGGTATCAAGTTATTTTAAAATTTTTAGTGCTTTTTTTGAAGGCGGTTTTTATGTTGTTTTTTTTTAAACAATTATTTTATTTTTAAATTTTTAGTGGTATTATACTTCGTTTAGTATTTTAAATATGCCGCAGCAGTTCCCATTTTGCGAACTTCCTGGTAGCTCAGAGATCAAAGCACTTGCTTTCAAAGAAGAATTCTGTCTTTATATACCACAACCACTTCCAGAACGGGGTGAATTGGGCGTTCTGTTAAGGAATGTCAGGCTATGTTTCGATCTTATCATAACATCTGTTAAAGGTGCTGCTCGATAACCGAAACATGTAACATCTGGGCATTAATACATACCACATACAGAAATCTCTCTGGAATATATCTATTTGCTCCGGCATCACACAAAAAATATATAGATTTTTAATTGGTGAAAGCTTGGGATCAAAGTTGAAATCTGAAGTACATGTTGAGACATTATTTTATAAATATTAAGCCATGACTTAAAAATGGCTTAATTGATTTTGACGGAATTTAAAACTGTGGATATTTTGTAAAGAACATTGGAAATTAAAAGGGGTGATGGTAAAGGGGAAGAGGGAGTGAGCTTTTGTATACCAAATGTAGACTGCCTTTTCTGATTGATTTAAAGTATACGTGTGTAAATTTCTATTGATATCAGATAAATCTGTAGGTATGTGTAAAAAAAAAAATTAAGCAACCTAATTTAAACAAAATTGTTCTGTATGTTTTAAAGTATATGTGTGCAAATTTCCTTCAGAATCGGAAAGACACTGTAGATTAAATGATGTAAAGGAAGGAGCGGTGTTTGGACTCTCGAAACCAAATGTAGACAGTATATTTCTGTTTGTTTTGCAGTATACATGTGCATACTTCCTTCAAAACCAGAAAGAAACGGTAGTTTTGTATAAAGAACAGTAATTAATGGGGTAGAAAGGGGGATAGGGTTTGCATTTTTGTGAAAGTTATGTGGACAGTATTTTTCTTTTTCTATTTGTTTTAAAGTATACACATGCGAAGTTCCACTGATTCGAATCAAAATGTGGGTTTTATATAAATATTAGGGGATGGGGAGCTAGGGTAGTTTTTTTTTATTTTTTGGTCAGAGATCTTATCCATAAAAAAATTACATATATATGTGCCAACTTTAGTAAAGATCGGTCAAATGATGTCGACTGTAGCTTTCTAAAAAGAAATTGACAAAAATCGAGGGGGTGGAAAAGGGGAGAGGGGTTCATTTTTTGCAAACCAAGAATTGGCATCATTTTTCTCTTTGTTTTATAGTAAAAATTTGCTAAGTTCTGTCTAAATTGGATAAAAACTGAGGTTGTGTATAAAAATTAAGCAGTTTAATGGGGAGAGGGGGTGGTTTTTAGATCTTTTGGTCAGACACCTTCTTCGTAAAAAAAATCCATATAAGCATCAACTTTCATGGTAATCGGTCAAACGATTGCGACTGTAGCTTTTTATAAAGAACATTGACAAAAGTTAATGGGGTTGAAGGAGGAAAGGGGTTGAGCATTGGCAAACCAAATATTGACAGGATTTTTCTCTTTGTTTTAAAGTATACATGGGCAAAGTTCAATAAAAATCAGATAAGAAATGTAGATTTCCATAAAATTAAGGGGTGTAAAGGGAGACATGGGGTGGTTTATTTGTTAATTTAATTTTTTTTTTGGTCAGAAACCTTCTCCATGAAAAATTACATGTATATGCCAACCTTAATGGAGACAAGTTAAATGTGTCGACTAGCATTGTATAAAGAACATTGGTAAAAATTTAGGGGGTGGATTGGGGGAGAGGGCTTCAGTTGTTTCAAACCAAAAGTTGACAGTATTTTTCTCTTTATTTTTTACTATACATGTCCAAAGTTTCATCAAAATCTGATAAAAAATGTGGGTTTGTATAAAAATTTAGGGGTGTAAAGGGGAGAGGGGTGGTTTTTTAATTTATTTTTTGGTCAGTTACTCCATGAAAAATTACATGTATATGCCAACTTTGATGATAATCGGTCAAACGGTGTTGAGTGTAGCTTTTTTATGAAGAACATTGACAATAATTAAAGGGGTGGAAGAAGGGGGAGGAGTTGAACTTTGGAAGTCTAAATATTGACAGGATTTTTCTCTTTGTTTTAAAGTATACATGGGCAAAGTTCAGTAAAAATCAGATAAGAAATCTAGGTTTCTATAAATTTTTTTAAACCAAAAGTTGACAGTATTTTTCTCTTTATTTTTGGCTATATATGTCCAAAGTTTCATCGAGATCGAATAAAAAATGTGGATTTGTATAAAAATTAGGGGGCGGAGGGGGGTAGAAGGGGTGGTTTCTCAAAGAAATTCATATGAGACCACTTTGGAGTATACCCTACATTTAATTGCCAACTTTAATGGAGATCAGTTAAATGGTGTCGACTGTAGCTTCGAATAAAGAAAATTGTCAAAAATTAAGGGGGTGGATAGGGGGAGAGGGGTTCAATTTTTTTTAAACCAAAAGTTGACAGTATTTTTCTCTTTATTTTTGGCTATATATGTCCAAAGTTTCATCGAGATCGAATAAAAAATGTGCATTTGTATAAAAATTAGGGGGCGGAGGGGAGCAGAAGGGGTGGTTTCTCAAAAAAATTCATATGGGACCACTTTGGAGTATACCCTACGTGTAATTGCCATCTTTAATGGAGATCAGTTAAATGGTGTCGACTGTAGCTTTGAATAAAGAAAATTGGCAAAAATTAAGGGGGTGGATAGGGGGAGAGGGGTTCAATTTTCTTAAACCAAAAGTTGACAGTATTTTTCTCTTTATTTTTGGCTATATATGTCCAAAGTTTCATCGAGATCGAATAAAAAATGTGGATTTGTATAAAAATTAGGGGGCGGAGGGGGGTAGAAGGGGTGATTTGTCAATGAAATTCATATGGGACCACTTTGGAGGTATACCCTATCCACTAAAAAAATTTCATTTAAATCGGTTCAAAATTGGCGAAGATATCGTTGAACATACATACAAATAAAGAAAAATGGCAAAAATCAAGGGGGTGGATAGAGGGAGAGGGGTTCAGTTTTTTTAAACCAAAAGTCGACAGTATTTTTCTCTTTATTTTTGGCTGTATATGTCCAAAGTTTCAACGAGATCGAATAAAAAATATGGATTTGTATAAAAATTATGGGGTTGAAGGGGGTTGAAGGGGGGGTTTATCAATTAAATTCATATGGGACCACTTTGGAGGTGTACCCTATCCACTAAAAAAATTTCATTTAAATCGGTTCAAAATTGTCGAAGATATGACTGAACATACAAAAAAAAAAAAAAAATACAGACGAATTGAGAACCTCCTCCTTTTTTTGAAGTCGGTTAAAAATTTGCAGAAATAGTAGACTTGAGTCTAAGAAGTAACTCAGAAAGGAGCTCAACCGAGGACGAATGGAATGCATTAAAGACCGAAATAATGAAAGATGGCAAAGAAACATTAGGCTTTAGGGAACAATCTGTCTGTAAACCCTGGATTACAAAAGAAATTTGGGAGCTGATGGATCAGAGGAGAAGGTACAAAAATGATCAGGATGAAGAAGGAAGAGAGCAGTACAGGCAATTTAGAAATCAAATAAATAGGAAATGCAAAATAGCAAAAAAAGAATGGCTACAAGCAAAGTGTGCAGAAGTAGAAAAGGAAATGGTCGTAGTTAAAGTAGATGTTGACTACAGAAAGATCAAACAGAATTTTGGAGAAATGAAGAAAAGAGGTACGAACATCAAAGCTGCTGATGGGAAACCTCTTTTAAGCTCAGAAGATAAAGCTAACCGATGGAAGGAATACATTGAGAAACTTTATGATGGGGACGACTTGAACAATAGTGTAATGGAAAAGGAAGATGATGTCGACATTGATGACTTAGGAGATCCTGTTTTGAGGACAGAATTTAATAAAGCTCTGAATGACTTGAAAGCAAATAAGGCAGTTGGAACTGATGAGATCCCTGCAGAACTTCTTCAAACCCTAGAAGAGGAAGGAATCGAATGATTATTAAATCTGATATCAAAAAGTTATGAAACAGGAGAAATTCCGACTGATTTTAATAAAAAATATCATCTTCACACTTCCAAAGAAAGCACAAACCGACAAATGTGAGAATTATCGTACCATTAGTCTAACATCACATGCTTCAAAATTACTGACCAGAATAATATACAGAAGGATGGAAAGGGTAGTAGAAGAGATAGTAGGTGAAGATCAGTTTGGGTTTACGAAAAATCGCGGTACAAGGGAAGCAATTCTGTCTTTAAGATTAATACTTGATGAGCGGATCAAGAAAAACAAAGATACTTTTATGGCATTTGTTGATTTAGTAGAAAAAGCTTTTGACAATGTTAGGTGGGACAAGATGTTCAAAATTTTAAAGAAGTCAGGTCTAAAGTATCGAGATAGAAGAATACTCTATAAACTATATAAGAATCAAGTGGCTATAATAAAAGTAGAGAATCACGAGAGACATGCATCAGTTAAAAAGGGTGTGAGACAAGGTTGTAGTCTATCCCCGTTAATATTCAACTTGTATGTAGAAGAAGCAATGAAGAAAGTCAATGAAAAATTTCCATGTGGCATAAGTTTTCAGGGAGAAAAAATCAGTATGCTACGATTTGCTGATGACATTGTCTTGTTAGCAGAGAGGGCTGAGGATATTGAGAAGATACTGAATGGCATGAACAAAATACTGAAGGATGATTTTGGACTGAATATAAATCAAAGCAAGACAAAAGTGATGAAATGTAGCAGAAATGATACCGATACTAGTAGATTAAATATAAAAATAGGATCGGATGTAATAGGAGAAGTAAGTGAATTCTGTTACTTGGGAAGTAAAATTACACCCGATGGCCGAAGCAGGCATGATATTAAAAGCAGAATAGCACTAGCAAAAAGAGCCTTCATGAAAAATAGAATTCTCTTAGTTTAAAACATTGGTCTAGGAATTAGAAAGAACTTTTTAAAACTCTTTGTGTGGAGCACAGCACTTTATGGTAGCGAATCATGGACTTAAGGAATACCGGAAATAAAGAAAATTGAAGCATTTGAAATGTGGTGCTACAGAAGAATGCTGAAAATTAAGTGGACAGACAAAGTATGAAATGAACGAGTTTTGGAAATGATGGGTGAGAAATTAAGTTTGTGGAAGAAGCCTACGGAAAGAAGAGACAGACTGGTAGGTCATATTTTGAGACCTGCTGGATTGGCTAATTTGTTAGTGGAGGGAACCGTCGAAGGTAAGAACTGTAGAGGAAGACAGAGTTTAGAAAATATGAAACAGATAATTGAAGACGTGGGCTGTAGAAATGAAGAGGTTTGCACAGGATGGGAAATGATGGTGGAGTGCATCAAACCAGTCGAAATACTGACGACACAAAAAAAAAATTACTACTAAATTATGAAAGAAAATGCACAGTTCTAATCGGACACGTTAGATTTAATACTTCGATCACGTCATTATACGTTTGTTTTTACATTGATTAGGTAAATTATTATAGCTTGTGTATTCTAAGAATACCAACTAACGCCATATAACATTTGCCTCACTCGCTCGGCGAGCGACCTCTACCATGCGTAACAACTGCCTAATTGTCCTACCAAAAGTACTACACTGATGGGTCAAAGAAAATTGTATAGCTGCCTGATATCGTGTAGGGCCCCCCCGAGCACGTAGGAGTGCCGCAACAGGACGTGGCATGGACTCGACTAATGTCTGAAGTGGTGCTGGAGGGAATTGACACCATGCATCCTACAGGGCTGTCCATAAATCCGTAAGAGTACGAGGGGATGGAGATCTCTTCTGAAAGGCACGTTGCAAGTCATCCAATATATGCTCAATAATGTTCATGTCTGGGGAATTTGGTGGCCATCGGAGGTGTTTAAACTCGGAAGAGTGTTTCTGGAGCCATTCCATAACAATTCTGGACGTGTACGGTGTCGCATTGTCCTGCTGGAATTGCGGAAGTCCGTCGGTATGCACAATGGACATGAATGGATGCAGGTGATCAGCCAGGATGCGTATCTAGACGTATTAGGGGTCTCATGTCACTCCAACTGCACACGCCCCAAACCATTTCAGAGCCTCCACCAGCTCGAACAGACCCCTGATGACATGGAGGGTCCATAAATTCATGAGGTTGTCTCCATACCCGTAATCGTCCATCCGCTCGATACAATTGGAAACGAGGCTCGTCAGAACAGGCAACATATTTCCAATCATCAACAGTCCAATGTCGGTGTTGGCGGGCCCAGGCGAAGCGTAAATCTTTGTATCATGCACTCAGCAAGGGTACACGAGTGGGCCTTCGGCTCCGAAAACCCAAATCGTTGATGTTTCATTGAATGGTTCGCACGCTGACACTTGTTGATGGCCCAGCATTGAAATCCGCAGCAATTTGCGAAAGGGTTGCACTTCTGTCACGTTGAACTATTCTCTTCAGTCGTCGTTGGTCCCGTTCTTGCAGGATCTTTATCCATCCGCAGCGATGTTGGAGATTTGATGTTTTATGGGATTCCCAATATTCACGGTGCACACCCGAAATGGTCATAAGGGAAAATTGCCACCTAGTAGCTACCTCGGTGATGCTGTGTCCCATCTCTCGTGCACCGACAATAACACCACGTTCAAACTCACTTAAATCGTGATTACCTGCCATTGTAACAGTAGTAACCAATCTAACGCGTGCGCCAGACACCTGTTGTCTTATACAGGCGTTGCCAACCGCAGCGCCGTACTCTTGAGTGTTTACACATCTCTGTGCTTGCATCGTATGCCTATACCAGTTTTTTTTTAACTCTTCAAAGTATAAAGACTAAAAGCTACCTATTTGTGGAAGCCTGCGATATATAGTATTTGATTACTAACATTTATACAGTCAGTGTTTATAATTAATGAACATTTAAAAAATAATAATAACATAGTCACAATGATGTTGGTTAAATCAGTGGCAGAAAAATGATGTGGGAGGGGGTGGTAACAAATGTCACAACCCCAAGCTTTCCCTCTTAAAAATCTGTATTTTCTGCGTGATGCCGGAATAAAGAGATTTTCCAGATACAGATTTACGTATGTGTTACGTATTAATGGCCGGATGGTACATGTTTCGATTATCGAGCAGTAACTTTAACGGATGTGATTAGGTTGTAATGCAGCCTGGACCAAAATGTAAACTTACATTCCGTATCACAGGCTCCAATTCACCCCGCTCTGGCAATTGTTTGGGTATATCAGTGTTTAGTTTACTTCTGGAAATGATTGGTGCCAAATTGAAACTTGGTACGCATGATTCACATCGGAAATATAAAAAATTGTGTACGGATAAATCAATCCTAGTTAGGCTGGGCAATGCCGGATAGCTCTGCCAGTATCTAATATAAAACTACAAAGTAACGACATTGCTTTGGAGCTTTTGGTGGTTTAAACGGAAGCGTCACTACAGACTTTATTAAACGACTGTATGAATCGTCTCGGTATCATCATTAGCCTTTAGGCTTGGAGTACGATTCTGTTATATTGGTTAAACTGCTCGTATTACTACCGAATTGATCACTGTAGTATACATTGTATAAAATAATTAAATTCAGAATGGAGTGTGGTTACAATTTTTAGGTTGCTGCTTCGATAGGTCTGAGCAATGTACAAAACTTTTCGACTGGAAGAGGACTGACCAGCGCTTCGATTTTTGGGGGACGTCAAAGTAAGTTACGTGGAAACGAAATTTTCTCAAGTAACTGGATAATTCAGCAGTGGTCAAACGAAAGGTCGTAATGATTGTCTTGGTTATACAGTTGATTTTAAAATGTACAGAACGTGAACGGGCCATCTTTACTGGATAAGCTGGCTTATAACATCTAGAAGCTACTTGCCATCTGATGAAGACAGCAGGGTCAGCTGTCGAAACGTTGTGTTTCTACGACGCCATGTGGCATGATTGCATGAATTTAATATTATTATGTAGCCGGGTCATCTACGAACAACGTATCTTATGACTGTAAACTATCAGTGCAATCATTCGTTACCATGATGTACACCAGTGGGCCTAATACGCTACCCTGTGATGATCCAATTTCCACTCTCACTTTCACCTCTTTTGATTATACATTTCCTATTATTTCTACTTTCTATGTTTTAAAAATTCCTCTACCCAGAAAATCGCAATAGAGATTTCCATTATGCGGTGTTCTTTAAGGCTTGACTCTCCATATAAGTGTTGCTAATTAAAAATGTGCATAACATAAAACATAAAAATGTAACTGAGAAGTTAGTCAAATGAAAGTGTCGTGCATTGCTCAGAAACCAGGAATGCGTACTTTGAGTATAGTAAATGTATTAAACGAAAATCCCACGCGTCTTGAAAGTCACATGCTCTAGGCGCAGATCCAATCGTAGAATTCAGAATTTGCCTGCTGGTACTCAACACTGTAAAAACTGATAAAAATTAAAATGCCAAATTAATTATTTGAACAGGCCGGAACACATTTATTTTTATTTTTACGAAGCCATGTTGAATGAAAACAATTTCTGTAAGGATATAATTGCCGTGTTGTTACAATCTGGTTATTGTATTTTGTAATGATCGCTTTCTGGAAACTTACAATACCCTCTAGCTAAGCGTCATTTGGTAGGGACCGGTTCTTGGTGAAATGGTATTTTCTGGACAAATCGTAACGGTGGCGGGGAGGGGGTTGGCGAGGCATACCGCTAAAAGTTCTTTTGCGTAGATTAAAATATATAAAGGTACCAAATACTCGTACATGTGACATATCTTTCCCCAAAATATGGATTGAATTAATATTGGTTTACAAACGTTTAATAATGAACGGACTTAAGGTATTTCACAATGAATGAATTTATTAATTGGCAAAGCAATCTCTTGCAGTAAACAAAGTATTTTTTTAGAAAGATGTTATGTTACATTACTCAACATTTACCGTTTTGTAAAAGCGCTTCACTCCGTATGTAAGGATGTCTATACCGTTCACCTCGCTGCAATCGGAAGGCTGAAATAAAAGGGTCAGTTTCGAAGAACAGTGAAAATGTGCACAGCCAGCTACATTAAGCAATAATTTAGGAAATGAACAATTTTCGTTGATTATTTCGACCAGTCTTGAGTCCGTAGTGTTAAGTTACAGTTTAGTAGGCATGCGGTGACGCGGTTGACGCACGAGTACAAAATTAACTGGCAGTTCTTAGCAAGCAAGGAACAAATCTTCCCCCTTTCATTCCTACTGAGCCACTAGGTCCCTGAAGACACCTCAACCTGATTATTGCCAATATACTGAGCGGTTCTCTCAAGGGCAATGTTGAATTAGTTCGAAACATAATCGTCCAAACACCCGTAAGAAGCTGTGATTTTCCTTTTCAAATGGAAACGAAGTCGTCACATCTCAGGTCAGTATTTTCCATAACAGTTAAAATCTTCGACGAGCATAATCTGGAGAAGGTAGGTATTTTCCTGCCGACTGGGAGCTATTCTCAACGAGCGACCACAATCAAAACAGTCACTGTTTTACAGTTAGTCTGTTATACGGAGTAATTAATTACAGATTAAGTTTTCTCGACTGGTAGATCAGAACGATTAATAAAATGATTTTCTTCGAGAGCATTATCGGTGACAACTCTGACAAATACGAAAGGCGAAATCAATCCAGTAATAACATTTTTACAGGCATCACGAGCAATAGGCTTGAACTGTGGAGATGAAAACGGTGGTAAAATAAATAGCAGTACGATTTTCACCAAGCAATGGATAAATACTAAATCCTGTTGGTAAAAGTTAATCATGCCTTTTTAGAACGTATCTTAATTTAGGTCTTGTCGCTGATTGACATGCGAATTAAATATTCTCATATTTTCAGCAAAAATATTTCTTCTTCCCACGGACGGAGCGTGGTGGGTGAACGGTTAACGTTCTGGCCTCGCATTCGGGAGGACGCGGGTTCGAATCCCCGTCCGGGCATCCAGATTTGGATTTTCCATGGTTTCCCCAAATCACTCCAGGCGGATGCCGGAAAACTTCCTTCAAAAAGGCCATAACCAAATTCCTTCCCGTTTCTTGTCTCCAATTCCATCCCGCCTCTTATGACCTTAGCCGTCGACGAGGCGTAAAGCAATAAAAAAAAATCTTTCAACGGTACTCCGGACTATGTCCATTCACCACTTGCAGCAAACGTGAGGTTATCGTCCATAAATTAAACCCCACCAATTTCTTCCTTTATTATACACTTTGCTACTAATAAAATCCACAGGCACTAATCATTCGCTAAAATTAATCCTATTTTCGTAAATTGACTGGCAGGTCTAAATGAGTGGCAGTTACTTAGTTCGCACGCAAAGATTGGCGAGCAGACTTTCGTAATGGAATATTCTAGCAGTAGAGCGAATACGTCGGCTTTCACGTTGCAGCATTTTCTAACACCGTCGAGAACATTATTAACATTTGAGATGTGTACCACGCAATCCTATATTCTCGGTGAGAGTAATGTCAATCAAATAATTGCAAATATTGACTAATTTAGAATGTTAGAGGAAACAATTACCATTCTCAATCTAAACTCTAAACTAACTGCACTACAGCCAGGCATCAAAATCATTGTTAGTGTGACTGACAACTTAAAATAACAGTAAGTAAGTGGAAAACTACTTTATCATTACAACTTCTATCTCACTGAAAACCAGACACTAATTGAAACGTTAACGATGGAGAGCCAGTGAAAACTCATATTTCTACCTAGAATAGCAGTTTCTAATTTATCTTCTGCTTCATATTATGAGGAGAGAATGCAACAGCTTTGTAAGGCAAACGGAAGCAAATGAATTAGACATACCCATAGCTAAAAAAATGTTTCCCGCTCAAAATTTATTCATCACAGCATCTAAAAAAAATGAATGTAGGCTTATGAACATTATACAGGATCTTACATTAAAATCTCTGTGTCGTGGAAACACGGAAAACGTTCCGTGTTTATGCATTTTAACTGTGCCAATGCACAAAACTGGGTGAGTCTGTCGAAGAAAGGATTGTGATATTATTTGGAAGATCTAGGAGTTATTTCCTGTCACCGATTTCTGAATTTTCATTTTGAGGGGTTGTATACCTACAATCACACGAATCTGGAATAGTCAAATTCAGCTTCTTGACATAGCGCTTTTCTCATATTTTCCTGTAAATTTCGTTTAACAGTAATACCTTGAAAGTTATATTTGAACTGAAAGCGGAAATATTAAACAAAATCATTTAACTTGGTATCTGTAAATTACTACCTTAAATTTTCAAATAATAGTGATAATTAAAGATATAAAATAAGAATACAAATTTCGCGATTATCAGATAAGTTTTATCCAGGTTAATGTGTTTGCAACATCATTTGCAGCGAACAAGTATAGTGATGAAGCATGGTTTTCTTTCCCCGGTTGCTTTGATGTTTACTTAATTGGAAATGATCGTAAATTTTTATAACATTTTATCCTAGTTACCCAAGAACAGGCAACGAAACCAGAAGTGGAATCGGTTAAAAGGCATCGCAGGTTTCACACGTTGGTGCCAATACATTGCTAGGAAGGTTTGGACACTTCCTGTTTTGCTGATCTGTGAAAGATGAATTTGAACACTATGAGCATAAAATCAGCTACGATGTTGGAGTCACTCCTGCTCCTTGACGTGGCCCTATGTGATGATGATTGATGAAAGCGTCCATCGAAATCACATCCGTCCTGTCGCTGCATTATGACGACCCCCGTCAAGAAGAATCTCTCTCACAATTGACCAAAATTTTGTACCAGTACAATAGCCTCTTAAAACTTATAAGTATTGTTAAGAAGTACATATGCGATTCAAATGTGTTCTATATTAAGGAATGATGGCATATTGAATGCATGTGGACTACACAAGCAACTTCGACGCTGGTGATGGCAGTGCGAATCTCGTGTTAACCTCAGAGTCGTCAAGCAGAGTATTCTTCATAAGACATCACTTTTGTAAATACAAAAGTTTCGGAAACGATGTAATCGCCGTTTTACGATGCGCTTTTTCATGTTTTACAGTGTTTTTTAATTGCCTTACTAATAATTCCGTGACTTACATAGTTTGCGTTAATAGAAATCTTATCTGAACGTTAAGTTTCATACATCGTGTTCTAACTAAAGTATCAGACAAATAAATTCATGTTTGGTTAATTTTAAAATGAAAAGAGGGGCACAAATTATTCAAAGACTGCTTCAAAACATTTCAATCTTAAGGGATCATAACAAATTATTTATCTTATTAAGTATATTTCGATTTAATTTGCCACTTGAAGATACGATATTAATTACTGACACAGAATTTGAAATAAGCGATGCAGGTTGTCATCATTAATCAACAATAAAGCAGAAAATGGAATGTAATTGCAAAGAAAACAGCTAATTTGAAAATTTCTACTTGTAAATATCATAGAAACCTGTAGCATGTAGATGGACACAAACAAGGTGTCGGAAACAGTTAAAAGCAGCTTCACGATTACTCAGATGGCTAGAATTATAATACTATACTGTAACATATGGCTTAATAGACAATGTGAAATAGAAAAGATTAATGTGGATAATGAAGATAGTTCTTCACTTTAGATTCGTTTTGCTTGTTCCAGATAATTAGCCGATCAATGGAAAACCTGTGCAATGAGAGCGGAAATGGAAAAAAGAAGCACTAATTACCATATACGAAACACGTGTCTGGAATCTTTGCTATGAACTGAACAAAGTAAATTGTTTAGACGAAAAATTTTAATAGCATAGGTGCTGTACGAACTTCCGAAATGTTCTAGTCTTGTTTTAATTCTTGGTATATCGAATAATCTATATTTATAAGATGCAAGTCTCAGCCATGTTATAGCTGTCACGCGATGACGTCACACTATGACGTTACGCTATGACGTCACGCTTTTCGCCTTTGTTGTCCAACTCACTAGCACGAGATGTTGTTCTGGATTATGCACATTATTTAATAACATTTCTATTTATCTAAGCATCTGAGAATAAATTTACTGTCAGTACACTGACAGAAAAGTACGTATTCCGTTTAAATCGACGTAATAATTGCTAGTTCCTTAATTTTTTTTAATATTCGTTCGTAGTAAAAGTAATCGTTAAAATATTTGGCAATAGATATGTAAGTTAAAATCTTTAATCCTCGATTAGCAATGTCAGCAGAAGTTTTGATTAGATTGTTATTTCAACCTGAACCTGACTGACACTATAGTAATTTAATTTCGTTTTAAGTAATTAAAATTGTTTTCATTGGTGTCTTTTTACTTAAATCGTTACTTCATTTGAATGAAAGTAGTTCCTCACTGATCGCTATCTGTATAGCTTAGACTAAAATTAGATAAATCTAATATTACGTGGCATGACGTAAATTGTTAACATTTATTTAAATTTCCTTTACTTTCACTGATGACATATTTCAGTCGCCATTTAAACGTTGTAATATCTATCTGAATCACGGATAACAAAAGGAAAGCTGTAACAACTCGTGAAAATTTTTGATCAAGTTTATATCGCGATGCATTATTGTCACTGAAATGCGATACATTACATGTATTAACATGCGTGTGATTGAAGTATTGCTTTTCAGGTGGCAAGTTAAGCGTAGTATGTGGTTAGGTTGAAATTAATCCTAGACCAGGATGGCAACTGAAACCTTTTGCTACAGCGCCAGACACTAGGAATTACATTGAGCTTTATTTTATAACAATTCTATTTAGTTGAGCAATTGTTAAGAAGAATTTCCAGACACCGAAAGAAAATTATGTATTTAATTTAAATCGGCATATTAATTATCAGTTACTTTTCTTTTACTGAAATCATTAATTAGTTTGAATGAAAGAAGTTCCAAACTGATCGCGATCTGTGCGGCCTTAAACAAAATTAAAACAAATATTTCGTGGCATAATGTAGGTTGTTAAGATTTATTTTTAGCATCCTCTAGTTTCACTGGGGTTATTATTTCAGCCGTATGTAAGCTGTGTCAGCCGCTAAAACATTGATCTTCAGCATATATAATAAGAAAGGAAGATGCAAGAAACTGTGAAGATTTTGGAGAAAGTTTATATCGCAGTGGATGATGATACTGACATGCGATACAGGGAATGTATTAATTGGCGTGTGATTGAAGCTTTGATTTTCTAGCAGCAATATTAACGGAGATTGAGATTAGTCTGAAACGCAACCCGAACCAAGTTGATATTTGAAACTTTTTGTTATACCACAAGAGACAAGTAATTACATTGAGCTTTATTTTATAACAATTCCACTTAGTTATGCAACTGTAAAGAAATTAATTACTAGAACACTCCGTTAAACTCGTCATTTTTTAAGTGATTTGAGGCTAGTGTAATTTATAAAATGTCTGAAACAATCAAAATGATTAATTTCGAGACGTGTTTTATTTATGAGAAATCAGCCTTAGCCGCAAAAAGCTGATAAACAGATAGTATCCAGAGACAGTGCAACGATTAATGTCGTTTGGTCAACTTGAAAAATTCCTGGTATGCCTATAAGGGCGGGATATTAAGACTAAGTGATATATTAGTAATCATCGCTTACTTTTGTGAATACAGCAAAAGATCGATTATCGCATAGAACGTTATTACTAGCATCAGGGAAAGTGGAATATGTCTTCGTGGAAGTGTGCCAGGTGGCGCTCGTTGACACACCGTAGCGGGTACATATACTTCCGCCCTGGCGCTGTCTCTGGTACTCTTGTGCGCGACAGGAAGTGATTGTCAGTGTAGCTGGTCGTAGTGATGAGTGATCCGCAGCCAGGAACGAGCTCCGGCGGCCCCCGC
The DNA here is from genome assembly GCA_031002005.1 of Vandiemenella viatica. NCBI lineage: Eukaryota > Metazoa > Arthropoda > Insecta > Orthoptera > Morabidae > Vandiemenella > Vandiemenella viatica. The sequence continues at coordinate 53,297,615 of JARYHS010008075.1, forward strand.
CGTGAGAGGGAGGAAGACGAGGTGCCGCTGACTGGGGAGGACTCCCACACCAGCTCTTCAGACGAGCCGGAGCGTCCTCAGAAGCCGGAGGCGAGCGGCCGCAGGTTTCGGGAGGACCCTTACTCGGTGCTGGTTAGCGGAAGACACCTGCTAGAGTCTGCACAGCCTGCACCCAGCCATGACCAAGCTGTATCTAAACTGTTCAACGTCATCGATGACTCCATCGAAAGGGCGTCGCAAGGATACAGCAAGCTCACTACTCTCATGGTAATAACTTGGTTGCACAACTTAACACGGTAGTAAATAAATAGCTTCCTTGTCGGAAACTTGGTTTTAATAGTGAAAAACGGAGTTAAGGTAGTTGTGAAAATTAATGTGCTAATCGAAATGGGGCAAACATTACTACTATTCAGAAATTTCATAATGACCAGGTACTGAGTATTAGAAATTTTTTTTCGGCCAGGAATAATTTTATATAAAAAAAATCATTTCATATACGCTTTTTGTTATCCGAAATTTGGTTCGTGAAATTCTACTTGACGAAAAATTTTCTGTCAAACTTTTCTTGAAACTTCGTATCCCCAGGTGCAGTTTTTGGTGCGAAATTTTGTCTGCAGTATGTATATTAATCGTTCTTTAGAGTGAAGAATGTTGTTTCACAATTAAATAAGTAATATTTGAAATTGATTAGGTGGGAATAAATCTAGCACGGTTGTTCTCTCAAAATACTTGAAACAGTAAACTTAAACAAATGGAAAATTTCTTAGTGCTAATATTCTTTGTTCTGTACATAAGACCAAAAAGAACCTGATTTTGTGAGCACAAATCCTGTTTACCAATGAGTAGGTCAGCCGTTTTGGGCCCCCGTGTACTGAAGTTGACTGCGGATGACTGTATACTTCTCGGATTTATACCTAGTGTCCTATTACGATCTTCCGGTGGAAGTGATGATTCGTGTGTTGCAGTATTCTAATATATTCTGTTTATATGCTGAAACCACTCTTGGCTGCGGTGCGAAGTAAGGCCAGTGGGAAAAAAAAACTCTTTCTGGATGAAAATATTTAACACATTCCTAAGGCATTATTATTCAAGAAAAGCGTACGCGAAACCGATAAAACGGGTAAGTTAGAAGCAATACAATGCAAATTCTGGTTACCTGTGTTAGCAGCTAAAATGTAGCAGCCAGCTTTATCGTGAATGCGTTACTTCCGCCTGTTGATTTTCAAGGAGTTTTACTAACGGAGGATGTGTTTAGGTTGCAATGCAGTCTGGACCAGAATGACTACTAATATTCCGTGGTACTTAATGGATTTTGGGAGAAGGTGACTGCCATGTTAAATTTTGACCATAATTACCCCACAGGTTGATGGTAACTTCTGTTGATGCTATCAGCAATGTCTGTAACCGTATGTTTCGGCGCCCATTACAACTTTACCAACTTTACTGCTTTCGGGTACACTTTTCCTTAGAGATAATGCCAAGGAAACTGTTGACCATAACGAGCCTACTGGAGATCGCGATTTGGAATTACTGGAGACTGCGATACCGGAATTAATTGGCGTCATAATAAACGAAGACTGACGCAAGACACCGGTAGAAATACTTTCCGAAGTACATTTAAGTGTCGTGAAGGTCCAGTGTGTATTAAAACTGAATTAATGCTTTAAATAAGTCTTTCAATTGCCAACGGCAGTCTTACGACGTAATTAGTGAATGTTCTAGCGGAATCGTGGGTATTACTGGAGTTCGCGATTCCGCAAGGAACTGGCGTCATGCTACTGCAGTAGTCAAATGCAAGACTCCGCTAGAAGTAATTTCAGAAATAGGCATACATTTAACGGTGTCACGCAGGTCCAGGCTGTATTTAAAATGATTTACTGCTTGAAGATAAGTCTTGAATGATTACAGCAGTATTATGACGTCATTAGTAGATGTAGCGAAACCGCGACCTCCCGCAGACCCCAGTACTTAATCCTTTATTTTTAATACAAGCTAATTTTAAAGTATGCGTAATGAGCTAAGTTTGAGTATTTAATGGAATATGTATTAATCCTTGGTAAGAAAGTAATTACTTCCCCCCTCCCCTCCCCAACCCCGTTTCTCCTGAAAGACGCGAAACTTGTATTATTAGTGAAGATAAGATGCGTTTGGTGGTTTTTCATGTAAAGCTAAAAAAAAAAAACCTTTATGCGTAAAATAGTATTTCAAAGTAAATAAAAACCTATATATAAAAACTAATGGTTTCTGGCTGATCCTTGGAATACAACACGTTCACAAAACAATCTGTGCCACCCTATCAGTGGGAAACAGTTTGAATAAGAATTGGTCTCTTCCTTAAAATGATAATTTTGTAGCAAATTAAACATGCTTAAACATATCATTCAACCAGTTCTGCCTTGCAACTTCAATTCTTACGTCTTGCTGCTACTAAACAACTTTGTATTAAAATTATCACTTATTTTCAGAATACTGACTTCAAACTGCTTTCCATATGATAGAAGACGAGACTTGACCACAGGATCACTGTCTGCGCGGAAGATCTGTTAATGCTCGGTGGTTTTATTTTCGGTGCCAATTTAGTTACTCAGCCAGCATTTTTCCTCGAAAGTTTGTGCGACTGGATCTTCAAGAATTCCATTCTTTAGAAAATATTTAGATTGTAGATTGCACACGGGTATATGCACACAACTCGGATTCTGGTCACTACCGACTCTAGATGCAATGATTTAATTAATCACCTCTGCATCTTATGATTACAGCGTATAGTTATTGCATCTGTCAGTTCTAATGGACAAGTACTTTGTGCGATGTAGAGATGATTTAACATTGTATGTAAATAGTGGAATTCTGGATTCGGTTCGAAGACTCAATTTTACTCTGAATCAGTGTGGCAGTTTATTACTCCACGATTCACTAAAAGTGTGTGATGGAGGGTGCATTGTACTTATCCGGATGACCTAGTTTGGAGGGGATATACGGGATATGGCAGAAGGCGCCCATGGGCTATTATGAGGAACCATCCCAGCATTCGCCTGGAGTGATCCCCGAAAACCCAGATAAGGATGACCGGTTTTATAATTAAGTGTGCGTAGAAACTTCGATATTAACAAATTCGAAAGCTAATTACATTCCAAAAAACAGATTTAAGATATTGAAAGATTGAAAATTCGTTTGACTATACAAGTTATAATTTTCCGTGCGGTAGAACTGGTGCCAACGGCTAGCCCTTTCTAAAGTTCCAGAGCTTTCCTAAACTTTCAAGAGATTCTATACAAAATTAAAATTTTACTGCAGCTAGTAAGTGCAGTTCCTATTTTTTTACATCTTCTGGTCGGTTTTTTGTTCCCCTTGACTAAACAGACTTAACAAAAATATATTTTAGCTGTGAAACTGTTGGAAATATAACTTCATGATCCTTATTATTCATCTTGGCATGCTACACTATTATGTGGAGAAACGTATTGCTAATATCCTGTCATGATTGGTTCTAGGCTAAGACGCCATCTTGTCTAAATGCAAATACCATTCACGAAGACGTGATCCAACCGATGCTATAGCGTCAATGTTATACATTTATTATTAGGTTATACTATAGTATGCAAATTAAAATTGTAGCTCAGTAGGGGCCTATGTTACATTAGGGAGGGGCATATAATTTTTTCGGGTGGAGTGTGGGAAGGGATTATAAAAGATGGTTGAACAGAAATGTTAAAATTGGTCTTTGTATTTGGAGTAATATTTGGATCTGAAGCAATGTACACTCTTTGGCAAAAAAATTGACTGTGGGCGCCTGAGACTAAGTCCCTTATTTCGCACAATGTGGCATCATTGCGGGTATTCAACTCAGTGCCATCTGTTATTCATTTCCTTAAGTCAATGCCTGGAACAAACTCTCCAGTGATGCCACATAGTGCAAAATAATTGACTTAGTCTCAGGCGTCCACAGTCAATTTTTTTGCCAAAGAGTGTACGTAGTCCTACCTAGCCAATGGCTGACATGTGACAGGCAGCATCCTTGTTTAAGATGACTGTTAATGTTAAACTGAATTTCTCTGCTGTTAAGACTTAATGATGTAACTCGCATAAAAATTTGAGCAAAACTTTAATTCTGAGTAAGATTTTAAACCGCGTAACACATCAAAAATGTGAATATAAACTAAGATCTTAAGTTGTCAAATTTCACATCTTCGGAACGAGTTTTCTGAAATACTTTTATCTTAAGTTTTAGGCTAAATTTTATAACGAAAATATTTTGTAATCTTCGTTAAGTGACTGGGCACTTTTACTCTCCATGTTTACGGTGTTTGCTCTAGTTTAAAGTTTTCTCATTATCGTGAGTAATCTTGCTTAATTCCTTATTACAGTACAAAAAAAATTGTGCTTGGAACACAGATTTGACTTATGACGAAGACAAAATTAACACAGCTAAACGGAAACGACAGATTACATTGAGTAACGTTCAGTTGTGCGATTGTTCAATTCTCAAGTGTCGGATCAGCTATTCAGAAATTCCAATAAATTTCTGAAATGATGTACTTAGTATCAATATTCCTAGGTGGAATGTAAATAGCTACGTCCATTGGCGACTGTCGAAATATCAGTAATCACCTGGACTATGTGAATTGCGTAGAATCAAAACAATTCTCATTTTTTACTATTCATACAAAACTCCGTACTGTACATTCATTTTCTTGTAATCTTTTCCTTACACAACTTGATAAATATGACCCCCCCCCTTTTTTTCAGATTTTATTCCAAATTGGAGATGAATATGGGACGTGATGTAGTGATTCATTTCCAGGCTTATTTTAATTTCTTTCCCGGCTTAAGCTTTGCAAACATCGTACAGTTAAAATATTATTTGCCACAAATGCAGAAAATTAGTCTCTCATCGTATATATAATATTTTTGTTTCCTTTTCGTTGAAGGTGTATGCAGTGTTGATTGCATTCTTGTCATATTCTAGAAGATGCTTTATGGTTTTCTGTGCACTTGCGTTGCGGCAGGGTCCGCCGACGCAGTCCCGACTGTGGACGAGCCTTCGCAGTGGCGGCGTGCTGAGGAGCGCTCGGCAGCTGCTGTCCTCCTATCTGCGTAGTCTCGCTGACGCAGTCACCCAGGTCTCCATTGCACGCAGCGAACTCACCACACAGATGAGCACGGACGTCAAAAAGAATGAGCTCGAATCTATGCTCGACGTATACACATCCGAGAAGGAGAAAGAGGAAAAACGGCAGCAATCGCAGCAGCAGCAGCAGCAGGTGGAGCAGAGCGAGGAGCCAGGCGGGACACAGGAGCAGAGCCAGGCAAGGTGAGTCGACGAGTGGAAGCTATGACGGTTTTTAAAAGTAGAAAATAGCAGAATATGGTCAAATCGAAGAAACTGTATAAAGTAAGTTTTCCCTTTAATTAATCAAAAGGTCATTAAACTGAATGAAATACGTGATGACTGTTATGGTATGGGATCAAAGTGACTAGTATTTTTAACATTGATTTGTGAGCCTATCTGGGCTTCAAAGGATGGGACTGTTGCTTTCTGTTCAGCCTAGCTATTATACTGATAATTACTTAGACAAAGCATCAATTTTTTGACAGAAAAAAACTTAATCAGTTTTTCCTCTTTGTTTATAAGTATAGGTATGCAAAGTGCCAACAAAATCGGATAAGAACTGTTGGTATTAAGGTTTTGCGAAATGCGCCCAACGCGAACTTCATACGCACAACAGGTGGCGTGATGGTGACGTGCGCAACACGCGGCATCTTGAGGACCTGAACCGGCTTCAGGAACACTGATTCGGGCACCCGTCCAAACATTTTGTAACGCGCCTATAGAAGTTTTCACTTAGAAACAATACACCAATCGCGTGTTTGGAGAGCTGCTGGCCGGAATCGGGCGCTAATTGGTGTAACGGGCATATTTCGTTCTGGCGCACTCAATTTGCCGCTAACAGGACAATGGCTATGTCGCGAGTCGAATACTTCTACTCGTATATGACCCATAACAGGAGAGACAAAAGTGCAGGGAATAGTCTTGCATTTTTACTGATCCTCGTTGTCTGAGCGCCCGGTCTGAAAGCAAGAATCTTAGTCTTCTCGGGTGACTAGCAGAGTGAGCGTTTTTACACGATATTTCGGCGATTGGAAACTGTCGCAATCTTCTGTTGAAGATGGCGATAGAAATTTCGATCGCCGAAATATCGTGTGAAAACACTGCTCACTCGCCTAATTACCCGAGAAGACTATTAATTTTCAATGCCGGGAGAAACTTCGATCTCGTGTAAGAGTCTCTCTTGCTTGACTCTCCTTATCGCAAATCCAGGGCAATGCAATACTCGTGAAAATTCAATTGCCTCTAGAGAAAATCTGACATCTTTAGCGTTAAGACTCCCTTTACACACGTAAATTATCTTTGAAGGAATAATATGAAGCAGATACAGGTGTAGGTAGTAATTCCGGTTGTAGGTTTATGGGAATATGATCATAAGATTGTTAATGGATGTGGTAATTGTTTCATTAGTTGGCTAATAGCAAAAATACTGTACTGTCAGTTCAGTTCAGTTGTATAAACGTTAACCTTTTACTCTGTAGATGCACGGTGGTTTTGATGGACATGTGTGTGTTTTAGAAATTTTTAGGCCTGTACTTTAACAAGCAGGCAGTGTTGATCTGATGGCTCCCTCTCGATATTCTAACAGTCTTCAGTCTGTAAAATTACCATCGACACTCTTACAAAATTCTCTGTAAGCTAGTTTTTAGTGTTCACCCTAAAATCACGCTTATATAATTTAAGAGCTACAGTTACTAAAAATTAAAAACTATTGGAAAGAGCTTTCTTGGAGTTTTCATCAGTTTTATTGATAAGATGCAGATGTTAACTTGTCATTATTCTAAGTCGTGTTCATTATTTTCGATGCGCTGAAGGTCTGTAAAAATTGACTATAGGAAAAGTGTTAGGCTCGTGCTTTTTTTTTTTTTTTCCCAATCATATCAGTCTAATCAGACATAATTTGTTTATATAGCCCAAAAGCTATGTTGCGTTGGAAGAAAATAACTTGGAAAGTAAACGAAAGTAGCTTGGACGAAGTGAATTGATGAAGCTGCTTTCAGAAGGCTGTGTATCTAATTTTTAACCACACTTTGCATATATTCACCTGTGTAGTCACGTATGCTTAAGCTTATGAGTGTAGAGCTTACGTTCTCCACATTTAAATTTCTTATTATTGGAAACACTTCAGGCATCCAGTGTCAATACTGCTCCATTTCAACTGTAAATGGAGGGAAAATGTTTACGTTAGTGAAAGACACAGTAATTCTTCCAAAATGTTTACATTTGACATATTTGTGGAAGTGCGGTTTAAAGACCACCGGAAATATTTCCTTAATTTTGGATTTTAGTGTTGCACCTTTTATGTCCACCTGCATTGTAAACAAAGTATTCAGATTATTTTTATTTGTAGCTGCTCTGGGTACGTCAACCTTCCTTCGACAAGCAAGCAGCCAACAGAAGCTGAAGCTCGTGCCGAAGAAGGGCAGCAGCTTCAAATAGAAATAGTGAGCGTTGATAGTGGCACGGAGTCTCCGACTGGGACATCGCCACTGTCGTCGGACACACCAACGGCACTGGACACGGCTGGGCTGTCCACTATCAGCACCGCTCTGTCAGCAGACGACCAGGAGGGAGAGGCAGCAGCAAGTGGACAGGAGGCGGCACAGGTAAGGCAGCCACATTTGACGGCGAAACATTTTAAACTACCACCCCACAGTCCATTGAAAGAATATATTAACTGTTTCCTTGTGCCCAGAAGGGAGAGATGGTGCACTTTATTATTTATTGAGTGGCTCCATTGAAACGTGAATCTTTTTAAAAATTACTATAATTTGGATGAGACTAGATTATCAAATTAAAATTTTCGATGTGTCGCTCGGATTCTTTAAGGCAGTCCGTAAGATTCTTGGTTGGTCAAAGCTCGGTGCCCTACACGTGACGCAGGGGAAAAAACTCTAGTTTTAACCGAGGGCTCTTCCCCTGTCTCTCCATGTCTGATGTTGAAACCCAGGTGTAAACTTTTTACGGTTGTCTTCTTGACTTGAGCCTAATACCTGATAGAGGGCAGTCCATGTCCCAACTTGCTGGTACTAAGATTTCTAATCAGTTTTACGTATTCATTAACTACGGCGCTTCGTCGGTCGTAGAGGTTGAAGACACGCAATCAGTATGCAATCTGTTGATTTCAGCATGCCAGACAATGCGCCGGCTTCTGCTTAACCGTGTGTCTACCAGAATTATGTGGGCGCTGTTAGTCCATAAAGCAGATGCATATTGAGAGCAGATATACGTAATGTCACTGCAGTAGATTCCTAGGTAGTGCCAGCAAGCTTGTGGATGATATTGCTCAGGGGTTTTATGTTGCTTGAAAGTTTATTCAAATATTTATAAATGTCTTAGAGTTACGCTAAGATATTTAGAGAACAATTTGTAAATGTGGGATACTTACGTATGACTACTAGAACAAATCTCAAAAAAATTCTGGAGTGTTTTGTGGTACTTCTATCTTGCGATGTACAAACAGGTGAAACAGAACCTCTGTAAATTTGTTTAAAATACGTTGAAAATACTTAGGGGCCGTTAGAAATTAGTTTGTAAATCTAGACGTATGTTACTCCTAACTTTTCAGACTCTGGTGTAAAATGAAAATGTTCAGGCGTAAGTATATTACAATTATGGAAATTCAGAGTTTATAGCTTACAACCTACTCCAGCACAATTCAAAACTGTAAATAGGTCTAAATGTGTCAATATATTATACACCAAACTTGTGAAATAGGTTAATGTAATTCTTGGTTTTATTGTCTGTATTACAATAACTTTTGAATTTTACACAATGATCTTAATCAGGCACAGTAGTTAATGAGTTACTAAGTATTTTTGATCTTTTACTTCCTTGTTGACCCTCCTGGGTTGCGTGAAGTCTGAGCAGGCCAATAGGTAGTAACTGAAGAGCCTGATGATTTGTCAGCAGCTCATCTTTGTTCATTTTCTACCATTCATCCTTTACCGGTGCTTGTAATACTTTTATCACCACTACTTGTCTGTACAACTGGTATAGTTACAGTAATTTTACGAAACATCTTCACTTCCTCTGTTAAACGAAAAACGCACGAACTAGAATTGTCTTTTATTTCGCGGTACTTCCCCCTAGACTGTTGCCACATCTTCTGAACTTCATAAACGTATTATTTGACACTCTGAAACAGATCAACAATGCGACAGGAATTATAATTGAAATTATTAGAATTAAACCTTGAGCATGCAAAACTGGAAACAAAGTACTGAAAGAGCATTTTTTTTTTTTTTTTTTTTTTTTTTTTTTAAAAAAAAAAAAAAAAAACCATGCTTAAGCCTATTTCTATGCCGATGACTCAGATTGCAGGCGCAAAATGAAAAATTGGGGTGTAATTACGCCTAACGCGCAGTTAATCTCGAGCACTACATAGGGGGCGTCCATTAATTACATAAGGTGTTTGTCCAGAATTCCGGACCCCTCCCCCTCTTGTGAGAACCCCCCTAACATTACGTGAGATATCGACGGGACTCCCCCCCCCCCACTCTCCCCTGCTGATGGACCTTTCTTTAGTTCTCCTGCTTCCTAGAGCGATTATACCCCCTCCCCCTTAGTCTGTATCCATGGAATTTAAAAAGATGGCGTGAGATTTCAGTCTACCCCTACTGGCGAAGTTTTCCCCATTTCACCTCACGTGATTAATGGATTCCCCCTTGGCAGCAAGCAGCGTAGCGAGGTTAATAGCGTATCGTGTTGTGTTTAGGTGAGGGTGGTGGAATACGAAGCGCTGTTGAGCAAGCTGACGTACTTCCACCAAGAGCTGGAGGCGGTGCTGCGGCAGCACATGGACGAGCTGATCGCGCTGGGGCCGGTGGAGCGGCTGGAGCAGCTGGACACGCTGCGGCGCCACCTGCTGGAGCAGGGCAGCAAGCTGCGCAGGGTGGCGCACGGCCTGCAGGACAGCTTCCCGCACCTGTCGCCGCCGCCGCCGCAGGCCGCGGGCGCCGTCCAGCCCCTGCGCCAGGCGGGCGCGCGCGCCGCCTGGCGCAGGCTGCTCCGGCTGTTCTTCTCCATGCGCAGACACGCAAATCCCTGACCTGCAACCGATGGATCGTCCACAACTTTTAAATTCAAATTTTGGTGGTAGCAACTGCTTTTCAATTTAGCTAAATTAACTTTTTGGAGGTATAGTTAATATTATGTAATTAATCTACAATATATTCTGTGGTAAACAGAGTTTAACTTGTATACAAAAAATTCAGCAAGTCTTATCGAACTTAAGATTAATGGTAAAATAAATATTTGGATAATTAATTTCAAATCGGCTCTTTTAGCTTAATGGATTGTCTTTATTCTGTTTTAAGTATGTTGATAGTGTTCTCAGTTTAGATGTGTTTTTTTAATTTTAAAATTCCTTGTATCTTATTCACAAATAACTGCTTAGGATAAGAATTACTCCTGTTACAGATATTTGTGATAGTTAAGATCGTTCGAAACAACTCAAATTTGTCAAAAGAACTTCATCGCCTTTCTGTTAACTTTTATGTTGTATTTGTGTATTTAAACTGTGTTCATAAGGTTACAAACTCTGAGCTGATAAATATGACACTGCTGAAGAGTGCGGAGTAGAAACCTGTTACCTACATTTAAAATTAACTTTGTTCAAGGCACATTGACGTGACTTTAATAAATTTTGATAAATATTGGAATGTCTTAGTATTTCTAACCTAGTAAATTTAATCTTTTGTGTAAATTGTACCAATCAAGTGAATAAAAGACGAACAAATGATAAACCTCTTTTTCTTTCCAGGAGAATTTTCTTCCGGAGTCTGTCGAATTTTAGAATCTTTGTAGTTGTCCGAACATCCCATTGCATCTTAAACGTAAATTAAGAAATTGAGCATGCTACACAGTATAGTAATGAATTGATAGGCTTTCAATACCAATGAGGGGAGGTACAAAATTGGGTAGATCTGAAACTTCGAAGAAGCATAGAACTGCCACTGCAGGATGGCGAGCTAATAAAAGGCCGTATCCACCTCACCTAAGCACGGATTCACTGGATCACATCTTGCACAGTAATTTCTCCTTCACTGAAATTAACGTTCTAAATGTAATGCTCCAAAATAAAACGTCCAATTTTGGATATTGGTGACTAAACTACATTTCGGTCGGGACTATTCACTTTCCAAATGTAAATGAAATTCAAAGTTTATTAGTGATTCAAATACAGTATTGCTTTTTCAAATGATTAAAAGAAAATATTTAATGGTACTATTGCTGAAAATTCGTGAGATTAAATGCAGTTCTTAAGCCATAAAAAGTTTTAAAAATGCTTGTCAAGAATTTGAAGCCTAGTTTGTTCGGCTCTTCCATCAAGATTTTGTTAAATTGGGAAATCCCACTCAATTTTAGTTACGAAAAATTGTTTATAATTGGAAACGCATCAATTATTAGTCTTAAACATCCTTGTTGGTTCATTATGATACGCTTAAGGAAAGTTATGTAGTCTAAGCAATAAACACAGTTTATAATTAAAGTTATCAAATTTTTTTAACTTGCCAGCTTATTTCAATACTGCCAAAGACTCAATTTTTACTTAACTGAATCCTACCGGAGAATACTAAAGAGGGTTACTAAAACAGTAAAATAATGGAAAACAAAAGAGGAATGGGTAACGCCAGCGTTACGTTTGTCATAACTTAGAATATTTCGTGTAAACTCTCCTTGCAGTAATGAGTTTATTTCCAAATATAAAGTGTGACAAAATTACAATAATTTGTAACATAATATGAAGTGGAGTGGTCATACTTACCAGAACCTAAATCAAGACACCAAAATTTCCACAACACACCCCGTTCTGTTGACTTTGATTTAGCCATACCCTAATCCACTGTTCCCGTGTCATCTATTTCCTATAAAAAATAAACCCCCTGCACTGTGTTTTACAATCGTACAATTTAAATTTTTAGTAATACCAGTTTCCATTGAACATTGTTGACAGGTTATAATACAGTGAATTGCAGTCATTACAGTTAATATATTGGTCAAGAAGTGACAATCCACCCAACGTATTTGACAACATGGCAAGTGCACTGTGCTAAGTGTGTTATTTGAGACGTTACCAACATAAAGATGCATCGCGTGCGGAGTCGACCATATTCACCAACCAGCTCAGAATGTCTTCGTCCTCAACGCTCAAGATCCTCCGGACACTTCTCACCTCCAGCTGTACTCAAGGATAGCTCATGGTTGACGTGACAAATCCGGCCGTACACATTATTATTAGAGTCCAATTACAAACGACTTGGCGAAACGGTCACGTCCTCTGTCAAAAATATTTTCGTTCGGCCTGGCAGCTTAGGGGTTATACTGCTGGCTCCACATGCCGGCCAAAGTCGTGCACTGTGCGACTTGTCCTTTATTCGAATGGGAACGTTTCTGTACGTGGTGATAATGATTATGATTAAAAGCTGTGTAGCTAAATGGCCGAATCTCATTGTAAGCACTATTTCGTTTTCATCTCAGTTTTTACAAGTTCTCCGTCTGAATTTACACTGGCAGAAATTGAAATTGTTCCACCGAGATGGAAATGGTTGAATTTGAGGAAACTTTGTAGATAACAACCAGGATAACACTAGGAAGAATTGAATTATAACAAACTAAAATAGGTTCCTTTAGATTCATACCTCCTGTATGTCAGAAGTGTGCCCAGTGTGATGGCACAATGGAATAACAGTGTCAGAAACTAGAACTATGAACTCTAGAACGTAGTGTTAAATATTTAATAAAGAACAGAATTAATAATTTCAATTTTGCGGTAGTGATATTGAGCCAGCCAGTGTATTTCATTTTTAGGAATTTCAGAAGGCTGCTGTAGCGGCCATTATAGCAGCAGTGCAACACCTAGAGGTCAATCACCCTCTTCCCTCCATCTCCGTTGGCGCGGAAGAGGTTTTTCCTGTCACCAGCACACGGACACCAAAAGGTGTCTTTTTGGGAAAGGTATCTGTGGGAGCCAAAGTATTCATCAATTTTTCAGAGATTGTTCACACACAAGGCTACCAGGAAAGTGGGACGTCATTGTTGGCAATGCTCCACTCCAAAAGACATCAGGCAATCCAGAGTACAGTTACCCAGAGGGTATTTAGGGCTCCAGTAGGCCTATTGTTCGGCTAGCTTAATGTGATTGATTGTGGTGAGTGCTAGCACCGCCTGCCAGCCCAGTATGAAGTAAGTCCATTTTCTCTCTCTCTCTCTCTCTCTCTCTCTATGTACTACTGCTCACCCTTGCTATGGTGAGTGGCAAAGAAACTCATTATGTTGAAAGAAAACTTTGAAATTTGGAACATCTATTTGGACGACATTTATGAACTGTTGAAGTGCATGTGATGCGAAGCAGTTATTACAGGAAAAAATGATTTAAGTGAGAAGTATTGTTTTCTGAACGAGTTATATGAACTTGATTAATAGAAACACATGCTGCAATTTCTGATATCGATATTGGTGTCCAAGTGTGTGAATAAAAAAACTTTGCTTGAATAGTGTGGTTTATTATTGATCTACTCAGCAGAAAAAATTTTCATTTGTAATGGTTCCGTTCCCCTACTACTTTTCCATTGTTTTTTAAAAAAGAGAATGCATACAATCTCCAGAAAACGAATACCGATAGTAAATAAATGAGCCGAGAAATATTAAAAAAGGGGGGGGGATGGAAGATTACACTGTCATGAGCACCCCCATGTATTCGTGGATCCTTTCTGTGATCGGATGTTTTATTTGGATATCTCTCTTCCATGCCTGCATGACTTTTGCAGTCAGTTAGTGTCAGTTGGGTGACCACGTGACCTACTGTGTCTACCCGTGGCGTTTCAGATATGCTCTTTTGGGGATAAATCTGAGGAACACGTGAGTCAATCCGTGCTCGTAACCCTATGCAAGGCTTGTGTTGTGATGGCTGCCGTCTTGGACGGGTATTATCTTGTTGGAAGATACTGTTTTGGACGGTGGACATGAAGGGTATCGCAACAGGTGTACCAGCCCGTCCTCACACATGCCGGCCGTCGCTGTCCATTCAGTAACAATCCACTCAGACCTCCTGTCATAACTGATTGCCCCACAAACCATGACATTCTGAAATCACAGCAGGGTGGGCCCTTTCTCACTGCGCCTGCATATATGTTTCGATCATCACTTTGTCACATACAGAAATGGGGCTCGTCACTAAACAGAACAGTATGCCATTAACGAATCTAGTTGCGTTTTTGCATTATATCAGGTTAGACGTTGCCGACAGTAAAGTCAGGTTAATCTAGCACACTGCATAGGGGGTCCGAGATGGGAACTCGGCTTCAAGCAATCGGTGAAGCTCTTTGTAACCACTGGTCAGATATAGGCTGCACTGGCTCGTCTGGCAGCAACAGCCATCGGCAAAATTTTGTGTTCCTTTTGTGTGGACCGGTGCCAGCTCTGCGTCCACTACATAACATGTCTCTGTACTGATATTTCACTACGGCCAGTCCCTGGGAAGATTTCACATGATGCACCCATTCCAAACATGGCAATTATTTGATCTCTTTCAGTCAGGCATTCGGGTTGTCGGAGTCGTCACTTCGCCTAACTAATAAAGAACCTGTGGACAAAAAGTGCCATGTTGCCCTACAGCAAGGTCGGCAAACCGCGGCTCTTGAGCCGCTAAGGGCTCTTTGAGGATGTTACTGCGGGTCTCTAATAGCTTTCTCTTACATTTTTACGACAGTAATAATAGTAGTAGTAGTTAGTAATAGTGGTGGTAATAACGCAGGCTGCCAGACCTCATTATTAACAAGTCCTTTTGCCAACATTTACTGACAATACAACAAAATACCAAAGTAGTATTAAACCATTTGTTGTGTGTTCACGCCGGTTATTTCAGTTGTCTTGAATTTTATAGTGTTGGGTTTGGTTTAGCAATTGTTTTTTTTTTTAAAATATTTATTTCTCAGCAGGGGCGTAGCTACTATGGGGCTAGGCGGTGCAGTGCATTGGGCCCCTAAGCATACCTCAGGGGGCCCCCAAGTGCAACTCTGGGGATCCCCAAGCGCAGTTAAGAGGGCCCACGGGCCTTCACGGCAAACTGGGCGGCCTTTTTTTTAGCTCTACGTCGTCTAAGGGGCCCCCTGAGACACAGGGAGCCCCCTCACGAAGAGGCCCCTCACTGCTCAGGGGTCTCCCAAGCAACCATCAGGGGCCCCCAAGCACACCTCAGGGGCCCCCGGTCTCAGCTGGGTCGCCCATTTGGCCTGAGGGCCCAAAATAAATTTTTTGCACCGGGGCCCTTGTTGACCTAGTTACGCCACTGTTTCTCGGGTAATGTATCATCTTTAAATTCATAAATATATTTTAACCTATTTTTAAAGACACCGTTAAATTGTTGCTAAGAAAAGTACAAAGAAATAATAGATGAGCATTGCGAATTCAAACGTGAATGGCTTGAGTCTTTTGCAAATAATAAGAAGTCCAATGTAGAAAGACACAAATAAAGCAAATCTCATTTGTTACAAAATATCCCGTTGGCAATATGCGAAAGAAAGCAGTGGAAGAACTTCTGAAATGTTTGCAGAAATAATTCGATTATTTTATAAATTATTTTAAAAACTGTTTATTAAAATATAAACAGGCCTATAGCTATTATAAATTCTTCTAGACGCCCTTAATACTGGAATTATAGCTCTTTGCTTCTAATGTTTGCCTACCACTGGTCTAAAGCGATCTGTGAAAACCATGGATAAACCAGATCAGGATAGCCAGAGCGCTTCATCGACACCTACTCATGACGGATTCTAAGTTTTCTCGCTTGATAAATCGTTCCTATTTCATACCCTAATCGCTCGTGTAGAAATGTGTATAGAAATGAATCGGTTCTACCCCTAATTTCTCTTATCTTATTTTCTGGGTCATTCCTTGATACAAATGTTGCTGGTAATAATATGTGTTTTCTGTCATCCTGAAATAAGTCAGTCGTGAATTTTCCAATTAGTTTCTGCCGAGAGCAATGTCTTCGATGTTTCAGGTCTTCCCAACCTAACTCTTTCAACATCGCACTTACGCTTTCCTTCCAGCTATATATTCCTGTCACGAATCGGGCAACTTTTCTTTGGACCTTCTCCAATTCCTGCACTAACCCCTTTTAATGGGGTCCCACACAGAACAGGAGTATTCTAATTGAAAACGTACCAGAGCTTTGTATGCAATCGATTTAACTTCCGGTCTACACTGTTTTTAATTACTACTTAGAAATCAGAGCATATTATTTGCTTTCCCAATTACCTTCTCAATATGATCATTCCATGACAAATCATTACGAATTGTTACACCTAGGTATTTAGCGGAAACTACCGTTCTTAGTACAGTGCCATTGATTGTATATTCAGAGCTAAATGGTGTCACCTTTTTACTTATACGCATGACTTCAGCTGCCTGTCTTTGTATCACGCGTTTTTTTTGTTTTTTGTTTTTTTTTTTGTTTTTTTTTGTTGTTTTTTTTTGCATAAAATCGGTTTGTAACAAAGCACAGTCGTCCTGGGTTTTTATTTTACGATAAATTAGAGCAGCATCGAAAATAACCTTTTTTTCCTTTATTACGTCGCACAAATGATTAATGTGTATGAGTAACAACAGAGGCCCTATCACCTTCCCCTGAGGAACCCCGACCTCACTTCGTTCACTGATGAACGTTCTTCGTCGAAAACTACACACTGTGTTCTACCCTTCAGAAATTCTGAAACCTAGTCGCATATTTGTCTAGATATGCCATAACCACGAACTTTCGTAAGTTACCTAGTGTCCAAAGCTTTTTTAAAATCTAATATAATTAAGTCAACCTTGGATTGGTTGTGTATAATACAGCACAAGTTATTAATTAAAAGTACAAGTTGTGTCTCGCAGCATAGGTCTTTTCTGAATCCACGATGATTTGGTTTTAAAAGCTCCCCTTCATCCAAAAACTGCATAAATGATCTGTTCTAAAATCCTGCAAAATTTTCAAATTGACGAGATCGGTCTATTATTTTGAGGTCCATTAACGTTGCCACTTTTAAATACTTAGTATACCTAGAATTTGCTGTCACTATTATTTTTGAATGGACATCGGATAACGTAGCTCCTTGACTGTCATCATGGCTTTTAATTAAGAATTGGCTGAAAGATACCACTTGGTAGGTAGTTAGATGGACTTTCAATTCCTGGAGAAATAGGGGGAGCTTAAGTATTGTTACTATTGCTTAACTTATGTTTTCCATCACATATTTATCTTTTTTTGTGAGTGTGTAGTTTGTAAGGCGGTGAATGGGTAGAGACACAGAGTTCGTTATAATGTCCCTCAAGCGCAGACCTTTAATGAAATAATATTGTAATAATAACATTGTAAGAACTGTGATTAATTATGGTTTTGTATATTTTTGTGTAATTAATTGTGAATTTGTGTAATTTAGAGAGAAAAACTATGTAAATGCTATTTAATATGTTCAAGGACAGTATTATGCTTGAAACATTGATTAAAAGTTTGTAATTCTAAGTGTTGATGCGAGCCACGAAGTTTGGAGAACATTTCTCAACTCTTTGGACTGACTTATATTGATAATTTTATTTGTAAATACCTGAAAATATGTTTAGTTATCATTTCTGTGTATTTCATGATAATTTTGTATGATTTCTGATTGTTTTAACGTGATATGAATTGTTTAAGTATTGTTGGGGTGTAAGGGTTTGGTAGAGGCTATCCTAGCCTTTTCCAACCAAATGTCAACCTCTCCTTCACGTGGTGCACCCTGTTTGCACGAACGAGGCTCTGGCGACTGAAAGATTCCCGGTA
Source organism: Vandiemenella viatica (assembly GCA_031002005.1). Taxonomy (NCBI): domain Eukaryota; kingdom Metazoa; phylum Arthropoda; class Insecta; order Orthoptera; family Morabidae; genus Vandiemenella; species Vandiemenella viatica. Next base: position 53,315,527 of record JARYHS010008075.1, read on the forward strand.
TAAGGAATCACCCATTGCTTGCCAACGGCCTCCGAAAGGAGGACGGAAGAGCGGTGAGCGGTTCAGGGCATCCTCTTGACCTCGGGGTTGGAAACGGCCCCTAAAGGCGGATGAATCAGAAATGATCAACGGCATGGGGATGCAGAAGGCAACGGGAAACCACTGCATTAAAGACCCAAAGGGTATACCGAGGACATGTAATCCTCTCAAATTACATATATCATGATGGCTTCTTCTTGGGTAAAATATTCCGGAGGTAAAATAGTCCCCCAATCGGATCTTCGGGTGGGGACTGCTCAGGGAGGAGTCATCAGAATGGATAGAAACATTCTACGAGTCGGAGCGTGGAATGTTAGAAGACTGAATAGGGCAGGTAGGTTAGAAAACTTAAAAAGGGAGATGGAATAACTTAAGTTAGATGTTGGGATTAGTGAGATTAAGTGGAAGGACGCACAGGATTTCTGGTCTGGGGAACACAGGATAATTAGCACACAAGCTGTCAATGGAGTCACTAGTGTAGGATTTGTAATGAACAAGAAAGTAGGGAAACGGGTGAGTTATTATGAACAGTTTAGTGACAGGATTATTTTGATGAGGTTAGAAACTAAGCCCGTCCAACCACATTAGTACAAGTGTATATTCCAACGTCACACGAAGATGACGAAGAAAAATTAAAAATATACACTGAAATTGAAGAATTAATCCAATATATCCAATATGTGAGGGGGGGGGGGAATTTAATAATCATGGGGGATTGGAATGCAATAGTGCGAGAAGGAAAAGAGGGGAATACCGTAGGTAGTTTTGGTCTAGGAGAAAGAAATGAGCGATGAAGCAGGTTGCTTGAATTTTGTGAAGGATATAAGCTAGTAGTGGCAAACACACTGTTTAAGAACCATGCAAGAAGAATATACACCTGGAAACGTCCTGGGGATATAGGCAGATATCAGCTAGATTATTTCATGGTCAAACAGAGATTCAGGAATCAGGTTCTAGACTGTAAAGCGTACCCAGGAGCAGACATATACTCTGACCATAATTTGATAATAATGAAGTGCAGGCTGAAATTTAAGCGAATAAGGAAGCAGTATAAGCAGAACAGACTGGAAGTGAATAAACTGAAACAATCTAGCACAAGAGAAAAATTTACAGAAATGGTAGACTTGGGTATAAGAAGTAACTCTGAAAGGAGCTCAACCGAGGACGAATGGAATGCATTAAAGACCGAAATAATGAAAGCTGGTAAAGAAACATTAGGCTTTAGGGAGCAAGCTGCTCGAAAACCTTGGATCACAGAAGAAATTTGGGAGCTGATGGATCAGAGGAGAAGGTACAAAAATGCTCAGGATGAAGCAGGAAGAGAGCAATACAGGCAATTTAGAAATCAAATAAATAGGAAATTCAAAATAGCAAAAGAAAAATGACTATAAGCAAAGTGTGAAGAAGTAGAAAAGGAAATGGTCTTAGGTAAAGTAGATGTTGGCTACAGAAAGCTCAAACAGAATTTTGGAGAAATGAAGAAAAGAGGTATGAATATTAAAGCTGCCGATGGGAAACCTCTTTTAAGCTCAGAAGATAAAGCTAACCGATGGAACGAATACATTGAGAAACTTTATGATGGGGACGACTTGAACAATAGTGTAATGGAAAAGGAAGATGATGTCGACATTTATGACTTAGGAGATCCTGTTTTGAGGACAGAATTTGATAATGCTCTGAATGACTTGAAAGCAAATAAGGTAGTTGGAATTGATGAGATCCCTACATAACTTGTTAAATCCCTAGGAGAGGAAGGAATCGAAAGATTATTCAAGCTGATATCAAAAAGTTATGAAACATTAGAAATTCCAACTGATTTTAATAAAAATATCATCTTCACACTTCCAAAGAAAGCACAAGCCGACAAATGTGAGAATTATCGCACCATTAGTCTAACATCACATGCTTCAAAATTACTGACCAGAATTATATACAGAAGGATGGAAAGGGTAGTAGAAGAGATAGTAGGTGAAGATCAGTTTTGGTTTAAGAAAAATCGCGGTACAAGGGAAGCAATTCTGTCTTTAAGATTAATACTTGAAGGTCGGATCAAGAAAAACAAAGATACTTTTATGGCATTTGTTGATTTAGAAAAAGCTTTTGATAATGTTAGGTGGGACAAGATGTTCAAACTTTTAAAGAAGTCAGGTCTAAAGTATCGAGATAGAAGAATACTCTATAAACTATATAATAATCAAGTGGCTATAATAAAAGTAGAGAATCATGAGAGACATGCATCAGTTAAAAAGGGTGTGAGACAAGGTTGTAGTTTTTCCCCGTTAATATTCAACTTGTATGTAGAAGAAGCAATGAAGAAAGTCAAAGAAAAATTTCCATGTGGCATAAGTTTTCAGGGAGAAACAATCAGTATGCTACGATTTGCTGATGACATGGTCTTGTTAGCAGAGAGGGATGAGGCACTGAATGGCATGAACAAAATACTGAAGGAAGATTTTGGACTGAATATAAATCAAAGCAAGACAAAAGTGATGAAATGTAGCAGAAATGATACCAACACTAGTAGATTAAATATAAAAATAGGATCTTATGCAATAGGAGAAGTAAGTGAATTCTGTTACTTGGGAAGTAAAATTAAAACCCATGTCCGAAGCAGGATTGATGTTAAAAGCAGAATAGCACTAGCAAAAAGAGCCTTCATGAAAAAGAGAAACCTTTTAGTTTCAAATGTTGATCTAGGAATTAGAAAGAACTTTTTAAAACTCTTTGTGTGGAGCACAGCACTTTATGGTAGCGAAACATGGACTTTAGGAATACCGGAAATAAAGAAAATTGAAGCATTTGAAATGTAGTGCTACAGAAGAATGCTGAAAATTAAGTGGACAGACAAAGTAAGAAATGAACGAGTTTTGGAAATGATGGGTGAGAAAAGAAGTTTGTAGATGAGGCTTACGGAAAGAAGAGACAGGCTGGTAGGTCATGTTTTGAGACATGCTGGATTGGTTAATTTGTTAGTGGAGGGAACAGTCGAAGGTAAGAATTGTAGAGGAAGACAGAGATTAGATTATATGAAACAGATAATTGAGGACGTGGATTGTAAGGGGTATGTAGAAATGAAGAGGTTAGCACAGGATAGGAAAGGATGGAGGATTGCATCAAACCAGTGAAAAGACTGACGACAGCA
>JARYHS010008075.1:53319707-53492880 GCA_031002005.1 Vandiemenella viatica
AGGTCCTTTTTAATACGATAATAGTGGGATGATTCAACGCGACAGACTTTGGGAATCGTTATATTTTGGTCAAGCGTCTGCTTTTAATACATAGTTCGGGTTGTTTGAGGCCGTTCAGAAATTTACAGCATAAGGTTACAGAGTAATTTCACATGTTGTGTTTCGGGCTCTTAGTCCTTTGGTGTTACGATACTCGCCCAATGTTTTGCTTTCTCCACTTTCCAAAACTATAAAGAATACAAATGATTCGTATTTACTCAGTCCTCACCTGTCCCTGTTTAGTTTATGGTCAATTACTTAGAATGCTGCAGTAGGAAAAATGTTTGCAAATTGACGTGGTAAAAAGTAAGTGTAATAATTAAGACTCCACACTTGACGAAACGCTACAATACAATGAACTTCACTCCAACTCTCTCGTCATTTAAATCCCGAAATTCCTTTTCAACGTCTTTAATTTTCCCTCCTTGAATTCATTAAGTCGGTCTGTTTGTTAGTAACAAATCATCTTATACGCGTATCATTCCGTATTCTCATTATATGAGAGTTGGCACGAGAACGTACGATGCGTCATATTCCTTCACTGACGTTACAGCTTGTAAAGGAATGACGTTAGTCTAACACATAGACCTATAAAATGAGAATGGTCAAAATATTTTAGGGGGATGCAATCGTATACACCAAAAAATACTCACACAAGAGATAAAAGTGAGATACATGAAATTCACCGACAATTATAGGTTTATATTCTAATTACAGTGTCTCAAACAAGCCGATTGCTACAGATGTGCTACAGTATATATAAGCACACAACCTAGGTAATAGGATTTGAAGTTGCGGAATCTGTTTGAAAGCAGCTAAACAAAAAAGCTAACCCAAATCATACAGAAAGAAATAGAAAGCTGAGACAAATAAGTTTCTGGCAAATAATCCAAACATTTCGAGATTATTATGTGCGTTAAAAATAATTATACTGTACAGATGGGGAAGTGATAGAATCACTAATAAATAAATTCGTGAATAACTGCCAATAACTGTACTCCCAAAAGGGGCGAGTTTTTATTTAAATACACAGACGGAAAAAAAAATCCCAACACCAAGAAAGACTTGTGTTAGATAAACGAAATTTGGTAGGCGTGTTTATACATCTGAAAGATGACATCGATTCAAATTTCGCGCATAAGTGTGGCGCTAGTAGCGCTACTCAGAGCTTGCAAATCAGGTTTGCTTTAAATACGCGCTGTAAAGTTTGTGAACGTTATTTACCGCTGAGATTTGACATAGTGAGTTGATGTTAGCCAAGAATGCCTTTAAGAAGACGAAGAAGCCATTATCAACAGCTCACCGAGTTTGAACGAGGTCGTGTAATAGGGCTACGAGAAGGTGGATTTTCTTTTCGCGATATTGCAGAAAGACTTGGCCGGAATGTATCCACTGTGCATGATTGTTGGGTGCAGTGGTCAAGGGATGGTACTGCCTCAAGAAGACCGGGTTCCGGGAGGCCACGTGGCACTACTGAGAGGGAAGACCGCCGTATTCGGCGTACAGCTGTGGCGCATCGTACTGCGTCTGCGGCAGAAATTCGAGCTGCAGTTGGTACCACAGTGACACAACGAACTGTTAAGGCCGCCACACACGTGCGGGAAACCCAAGGGATTTGGACGCAAGGGTCACGGCCTTGCGGGATCCCGCACGTGTGTGGGCACTTGCTTGAGGCCGTGGCCGCACCCCAGTGCGGCCAAATCCCTGCCGAAAAACAATTCTTCATTTCCTCGAAGGCCGGGAGGGAGGGTGAGAAGCTCAGCGTGTGTCCTGCGGTCAGTCGGCCTTCCGGGATTTCTTGTGAGTGCCTGCATGTGTTGCGACTTTGTTTCTCTGTTTTGTTTCTAATGTTCCGTTTGGTGATGTTCCGTGTTTATAAATATGTATGATAGTGAGCCATGTCTATAGGAATTGAAGTACCAGGAATACAACGACACAAACAAACGAGAAGCTACCTACGCCAAGCTGGCATAAATATTGAAGGAGAATGAACCAAATGCAAAAAAAAAAAAAAAAAAGAATCAATATTAAAAAAAACAGCAACATTAAACCATCAGGAAATGAATCTTTGTGAAGTGATTTGCTGAAGAACATTAAAAAAAACCGTGCTGCAAGAAGATCACTTTGACGTTGTTAGCAAAACCGTTGCCATAAAATTACGTGGCCTTCCGACCAATCAAATGCTAATAGCAGAAAAAATAATTAATGACACCCTGTTTCAAATCGAAATGGGCTGTTTAGGAATGTCTTACAGTGAGCAATGGTTACCTACTTCTGGCCTGTACTATTCTGCAGGCAGCAGTTCTGGATATTTTTTTATCCAGGAACCTCATCGAATAGTCTCAGCCCACAACCTTTTCAAGCAACACCAGCAGGATCATTATAAACCATCAGCAAATTTTGATAAATTACCTCAAAACAACGACACAGCAGCAATTGTTCTATCAAATTATAATGCAAATGATGTTATGTGATTTGAATTTGAGTTTACATCACATGATCAACTATATTAATTACAACATGATTTTAAACTAATATTATTTTAATTTAGTTTTTATGTCATTTAAACTTAATTTTATGTTGTTGATGTATTTACGAATGGGAATAAATCAATTACAGTAAAAGTCCGGTTATCCGAGTTCCGATTATTCGAGCCACCTGGTTAACCGAGGCAAATTTTTGAAATATGATAGGAAGCTTTTATGAAGATATGGAACTACAGAAAAAGGCTGCTTCAAGTTTTACTAGGCAGCTTAGAGAGAGGTAGCAAGCACTGTGACAGATTCAATAAAGAAAATCGTAACAGCAGCCAATGCGTGAACATCATCGGATGCTGCCATCGTGAAGCCAACTCTGAGACTGAGAAACCCTTGAGGATTTTAACCCCCCGTGTGTGTGCAGCGCCACTTCGATGAAATCCCTGCGGTCCGTTTCCCCTGCGGCCCGGCCTCCACGTGTGTGGCTACCTTTAGAAATCGGTTACTTCAAGGACAGCTCCGAGCCAGGCGCCCTGTAGCGTGCATTCCACTGACTACAAGCCATCGCCGTTTGCGACTCCAGTGGTGTCAAGCCAGAGCTCATTGGAGGACGGAGTGGAGATCTGTTGTGTTTTCTGATGAAAGCAGGTTCTGCCTTGGTGCCAGTGATGGCCGAGTGTTGGTCAGAAGGAGGCCAGGGGAACGCCTGCAACCAAACTGTCTGCGGCCTAGACACACTGGACCTACACCTGGAGTCATGGTCTGGGGAGCAATTTTCTATGACAGCAGGAGCACTCTTGTGGTTATACCAAACACACTGACTGCAAATTTGTACGTCAGTCTGGTAATTCAACCTGTAGTGCTGCCATTCATGAACAGCATTCAAGGGGGAGTTTTTCAACAGGATAACGCTCGCCCTCATACCGCTGTTGTCTCGCAACGTGCTCTACAGAGTGTCGACATGTTACCTTGGCCTGCGAGATCACCAGATCTGTCTCCAATTGAACACGTATGGGATATCATTGGACGACAACTCCAGCATCATCCACAACCAGCACTGACCGTCCCAGTATTGACAGCACAAGTACAACAAGCATGGAACTCCATACCACAAAGTGACATTCGAAACCTGTATGACACAATGCATTCACGTTTGCAGGCTTGCATTCAAAATTCTGGAGGTTACACCGGCTATTAATTTAACAGTATTTCACATTTGAAATGCATTTTCTTGAGCTTAAATTAACCTGTGATCTTGAAAATTTAATCAATTAAACATGTTAACTTGACAAATGCATTGTCCAAATTTCATTACTCTACAATAATTTTTTCTTGGTGTTGGGATTTTTTTTTCCGTCTGTGTACATAGGATCAGAAGGAACCCAAGTGTTTTCATGATTAAGGAAAAGAAACTACAATATATCGTGTGTTGTTTATCACCAAAAGAAAGAAATGTTATTTATTGATGTTATGTTGCTGATGATTTCGGGAGGATAAAGTAATATATTAAAAATTACTTATACGGCGTTATCCCAATGGCCAAGATGTTAGTAGCTGTACATTATTTTGCTCACGTTATCGCTGACGAAACAAATTTCTTGAATTTTTACAAAGCCATACATACTAACACAAAATAAGACGAGAAATATGTAATTAATGTAAGTCATTACTCTACCTTTACATCATTGACGGTTTCATGCTTTCATAGCTTCTTGAACAATTAAGAATAATTTTCTACTATTTGCCTGGTTACAGGACTTTACGTTCCAGTACATGATGTTTATGTTACTGCATTTTCGATTTTAGCTTTTGATAAACATTACCTACATTGTTCAGGGAAATTATAATTTACATGACCTAAGAGTTAGGATTGAAGAACTAGGGAGAGTGAGCATAGGAGACGACGGCCAGGTGTGGGTCAGGTAGAGTGTTTGTTCTGTGTAGACTGCCCGCGTTCTGCACATCATCGCGCCTTCATTAATCTACGTTTAAATTCCTTTGGAACCGACAACCCCACTGCGGCCGAAAACGGTCTACAAGAACAAACAAAAAAATGTAACAAATTTCTTACACTCAAGATAAAATTTACCAATGTAGTTAGTAGCTTAGATTTTTATTCACCCTCCTATTACGCTTAAAACGAAGACTGTTTCGCAATATCGTCAGCGACTGGAAAAAGGAGCACCATTTATGGCCAATGCTGCAGAACTCAAGGTTTCTAACAAACATTTTATTTTATACCTATATAAGATGGTGCTTTGTCGTTGCAAGTGCAGATAACCATACCAACACGGTTCAAAACAAGTGTAGTTTAACGTTAAACAAAAAGATGTTTATATTACAGCTTTCCGCTTTCATCATTATACAACGTCGAGAAAGCCTCCATTCTTAATTTTTTTTTTTAAATAAAAGGTTTAATGTCTGAAGTTATCAGCATTCAAAATGCGAAAAGGATACCGTAACAGAAAGCTGAAGTCGAAAATTTGCGTGATTGTGGATGAATCAGTACCTGGGAACTTGGTTGTCTACGTATCTGTAGTTTGAAATATTATTTCCTTTAATTAGTGTCATGTGGTAGCCAGATGTAGTTGTGTTAACAGAAAAGCATTGAGTATTGAGCCGCAGATAACAGGCTGGCAGCCGGTTAATGCTGACGTAGGTTGAGTGCTGTGTTGAGTCTCACGTGTATTTCTGTGATCGTGCTGAAACATCGTGCGTCGCGGGAGATAAATGCGATCCGAGAGCAGTCTGGGGACGGAGGGTGTGACCCGCGACAATCGGCGCCACTGAGCACGTCTAATCGATTAGAGACGCGCACAATGCCACAATCATAACAGTGGCGAGCGGGGCCCCGCACTGTGAAGTATGCCCACGACAGCTCGCGGCGTGCAAGGCATCCAGGGACGTCCAAACGCAACCACCGCTCCTTGCCGTGTCCGAGCGCAGGCGGGCGGTGTTCACCCTGCATGGCAGAGTCTGGGATGGTTTCATGTTCCTCTCCTTACTGTGACAGTGTTCATCAGTGTTGTTGCAATCGTGGATGACTGTGACAGAGGGAACGCGCGCGCGCGCGCGCGTGTGTGTGTGTGTGTGTGTGTTTTTTTGCTCATTGTGGAATGTTAGTAGTGTTGCAAATTAGGGATGAAAGAAGGCTCAGGATGAAACACGGAACCGGCCCATTCATGCCTACCGTTCCGAAAGACACCATGAACTTCTTCAACCGAGCGACACACCTCAAGCCCTGATGACGAAAATTTCTTCAACCGCCGGACCTTGAACCAGTGAGGCGAGCACGAACGAACTACTGTCTTATGAATCAGTTGTTGGCCATCTTTATGCAGTTGTTTCATAAATATTTGCAAACGAATCACTGTCTATTAGAAACTGTTTTCTTAAATTATTTAATCACAGATGCGCTTCATCCTGTAGTGTATGGCATCGTCAATGACTGCAAAAGTACATAGTGTTGTTACGAAAAATTACATTACTGATATACATATCCAATTACAGTATTATCAAACCATACGCTACTCAAGAGCAATGTAGAATCAATTACATGCTGTTCCCAACCAGTATGTAACCAAATTCATAAATAGAACTTACTTTAATAATAGTTATGTATGCAAATAATGAAATATTTCTCAACAACGCCATGTACATTATCAGCCACTGAGATTAAATTGTTCAAAAAACATTTATTACTATTAATTTAATTGCGATGTACCACATGCTCCGGTGGCAATTCCCCATGTAATCTGATTACCCCCTTTATATTTTTTAATTATCTTATATACTTTGAGTGTTAAATTCCACCACCATCTACATATGCCATGTAAGACTTTTAATTTTAAATTCGTTCAGCGCTTTCGATAAATTATTGATCATTTCACTTGATAATTTATTCCAAACACCGACACCCGTACACACACACACAAAAAAGAAAATCCGCTTCCTTATGAATGAAATCGAATGCCATTTTGTGGTCATGGTCATCTTTTCTCTTTCATGCACCATTCCTAATTCCTTGAGCAGTATCCCTCCAAGCACCATCACCAACATATGCCTCGCATACTCCCTCCTCCAGTCTTCCAGCTCCTTTATCATATCAGTTACTGACTGGTTCCCGCGATAATTTTCACAAACAAATCTAGCTACTATTCTTAGCAAGCTCTGCAACTCCTGTATTGGAAACTCAAAATGTGGTTCCCATACAGCATCACAATATTCAAACTATTGTCCGACCAAAGTTTTTTAAACCCATTTCTTAACTTCTCTGGTACATCCTTTCATTACACTCTACAGTAAATAGAGGATTTTGCAACCTTTTCCTACCACCTGCCAAAGTGCTTTGCCCATTATGCTCTGCCAGTTGAGATTATTACCAAACGTCAAGCCAAGATATTTACACGTCATGCCTTCAACATGCAATTCTGACTCCACCCTATAATCATAAACAGCCTTTAGTTTTATCTGTGTACCTGATACGCTGAGTCTTCTTGGCATTTGTCTTCATTCCATGTTGACCTACCCGCTTAGATATTCTATCAAGGTCACCCTGTAGCTCTTCAAAGTCTTAGCCTGTTTTGATCCTATAATATACCATTATATCATCTGTAAACAACCTAAATTTTGACTGTAAATCATCAATATACATCATTCATTAGAATGATGACTAGCAATGGTCCCAATACTCTCTCCTGTGGCACTCCAATTTTCGGTTCCACATCTTTTTTTGAAATGCATTTCCTACTCTAACGCTTTGCTTTCTGCCTTTCGAGGATTCCTCTACCAACAAGTCACTTTTTCATTCACTCCAATAGTTTTCAACTTATTTAAAACAATTTTATGGCTTACTCTGTTAAATTCCTTAGAAAGATCTAGTCCTACATTATCAACTTGGCCCCACTTGTCCAGTATATCCTAAATATCTTGCATACAGCCCATCATCTGAGATTCACATGAATATTCTTGTCTAAAGCCATGTTGTCGATTTACAAACCAGTTTGTTTCCTCACTGACATATCAGCCTTTTTTTATCATTTTGGCTATCAGTGATGTCAGACTAAATTGCCGTTAATTTTCAACCATATTTGTAATTCCTCCTTTATCGATCGGTAAACTGCTGTCCACTTTTCCAGACCTGTGGTAAACTGCAAAACTACAGACTGGTTTTAGATAAAATTTCAAGGTAAGGTAGATTATGGTAATCTGCAATCTTTAGTACATCTGAAGCTTTTTTTTTTTTTTTTTTGTACTGAGTTGCTTCATGATTTCCGGAGGACTTATTTCAAATTTTGTAGCTTCCTCATTTCTATTTATATAAAGACTATCCGCTGATTTATTCACTCCCATTATCGTATGACAGACCCTATATATAAAGATATAGTGATCTCATTAGACCAGTCACTCAGTATCTCTTCCATTTTCAAATCCTCAGTAACTTCAAGTTCATCCTTGTCTACAAGTGTCTGAATACCTTCCCTTCCCCTAAGTTTTCTAACATAGCCATACAAATTCTTAGATGCATCGTTCAGTGTTCTCTCTGCACCAGTAACATTCTTCAAAAACCCATCTTCACCTTCTCTCTTTGCGTTGTTGACAGCTGAAGTTCCACCTACAAAGTATTACTGTCTCCTTAGCCTTAAAGTAATAGTCAAAATCTCTCTCTCAACACCACAAAAAAAATTAAAGTTACATCTGCATCTGTTAAGTAAGGGAAAGATGTTTATGCGATTGTTGCTTCATTTATTTGTTTCATCCTTTAGCTTTCAATATTAATCATGAATACCGTGACGCATCTGTTGGATATTTGAATTCTGTAAAAAAAATCGTCTTTCTAATCTTAGCGTATGGATGGAATCAATATTTCGCCGCATTGGAAAAGACGGTGATGGATATCATCTTATCATAACTTATCAGTCAAATAAGAAATTGGATCATCGGAGACCGTCTTGGAACCTGTTCAGTACTGCTCTTGTGACGAGGATCCGGATAGAGAGGCCGGCGACCTGGCTAAACGTAGCTGTGGTCATCGGTTCAAGTCCGGCTTAGGACGTGGGTGGTTTTAATTTCATTCTGTGCCCATCCCGTTCTGTTTTTTCCCCACTTCTAGTGCTTAGGAAGACTGGAGAGATGTAAAATGCAGAGATTGAATAGGAATAAGACAGAATACCATTAAATATATCCTTTCTAGTGGTAGTAGGTGGTATTAAAAGCTAATATTAAACTTGCAGATCAAGAACAGATATTTTTGTCCTCAATACATTTATGAAATCTTCAGTTGGATTAATATCGTAGGTTATTTAGATGTAACACAGTATCCGTGAAAATTATTTTTTCTAATATGCATACTTCTTCGTATAAATCGAGTAGAAAATTGTAAATCCTGTTTCAATTTTATTCGGTTTCTTCACAAAATTTCCCTCACTTTACTTCGCTGTAAATTGCCCTCGTCGCCTTGCTAGTCACTGTCGCTAAGTGCCTCGATAAACAAAAGAAAGCGTGACACTCTCGTAACAGTTGAGTTCGTCACTCGCCACGCCATGACCGTATATGTGATATGTTCCTGTAGGCAGGTGTCGCAGATTTGTACAGATTGTTGTTACTAGCTCCTTCCCAAAATAGTCTAAGTTGGTTGTATTAAACTTTCTTTAGAGATTAATGAGCGAAGAGGGTTCTGTTCAAGCTTTAGTCCATTTTATTGGAGTCTACTGTACTTCTCGATACCTTATGAGACGATAACCTTGAATTATAGTAACCCTTTCTAACTACTGTCTTAAGCTAGCAGAGGAAACAGTTGATTTTTGTAAAAGCAGTTTTGAATTTGAATGCTCCAATAACGTAAACAACATCGACTATAGATAGAAAATTCTGAATTCGATACCTACAACTTGATAATAATCATTTGCTCCAACTGGAACAACATCCGAAGTATGGAGTAACACTATAGCCATTTATTCTAACGGACGTGGGTCCGAATCCTCGTTTAGCCATGAAATGGATTTCCATGACTTCCCTTGGCTGGTTACTTTACCAAAAAAAATCAAGAAAGTTGCAGTTCTGTTGGTACTTCCAATCATCGTAACACCATAGTACGTTTTATAAACTACATTCCTTCTAGTATAGGAAATTTCGTGCACTGTTTCGTATTTTACTACATTCGGTGCAAATACTGATGTGTTCCTAATTGCCGTCTTCTGAATTACGTAAGCTTTTAAATACTGTTTGTGTGATTACTGTATAAATTTATCTCATTGCTCTTCCCTGAATTACTGTTATTATAAACTGTCAAATAATTATGAAACAATATATGACATTTTAGTTTTTCCCGGCGTATTGTTGAAATAAATAACTCTCGGGTTTTATGCCGGTTAATAGATTTATTTGGATCTTTTAACGACGTTTCGGCAACTGCCATCGTTGCCTTCTCAGGTTAAAAGATCCAAATAAATCTATTAACCGGCAGAAAACCCGAGAGTTATTTATGAAACAATATGTTTATTTAAATTTTTAGAGTTAAAATTATAGTACACGAAGTTGCATCAAATTTATCTCGATCGCCCAACAGGTGGATTTAAAGTTTATACGTGGCGCCTGGCTTCGTGTCGTGCGTGGTGAGTTACTGTGGTGAGCAGAAGGCACGTGGGTTACGGAGCGAGAGTCCGGTGCCCTTTTTACGAGCGTGATAGCATCTCGCTATGGACGCGGGGTAGCAGCTCAGATTAATAGCCGGCTCGGTAACCAGTATAAAATACTGCGCCCCGCGGACGCACTAATTACCTCACCGCAACTAGGGAAATATTGAGGGCAGCGGGTTACAGAATCAAAACTTACCACCACCAAACGTTCGGACACTGGCAAAACTGAAATCAGTTTCTTCAACTTACGATTCGACTGAACAGACGGATTGAGTGTATATACATGCCGACCCGCCAGTGTGGTCTAGCGGCGAGGTACAGCGGGACCGGCGAGGTACAGCGGCACCTGATTTGAGTCATGGCCACCGCGTGGTGGCCGTTTCTGACTGCGGTTTTAGGCGGTTTTCCGTAATCACTTAGGCGAATACTGGGACCGTCCGCAATCTCCGTCCCATAAAATACAAATTTCACAAACAAAAATACACTTACACGAATCGCAGGCATACAGCAACACTAAAGTTTCCTCTCGTTAGTCTAGAAACTGAATTCCCTGCTTTTAAGTGCCTGGAGGAAACACCGGACAAATTCTTGATTATAAGTCATGACGAGAATCGAGTCTTCAGATTAGGTTCATTTGTATATAATAATAATGTACCTTCTAGTTTAAGAGTTGTATTATTTACAGTGGTAACTTCGTAAGGAATATAATTAAAGAAGTAATTACCTTGCTAACAAAGCGGCGTAAAATTTAGGGTGTGAAGTACTGACTTAAAACAGATTTTTTTATGTAACAATTCATATTTCGTCTCCCCGTGGCGGATCTGATTTCAGACTTGTGAAGGAACTCCCAAATAGCAAATATAAAAGCCATGTTCTTCCGATATCGGTCAAGAAAACAAGCAACTGTCATATCGTGGTATTTGGGATATCCTAAAAATATTTGAAAATTTCATTAATTTAAACAATCGTAGAAATAAGGTAGTAAGATCATAATACACATGACTTTTATTATACCAATAAGCTATCACCAGTGCTCTGAAACTGTTTTAGAGCCGTTACGCCGTAGTTCATTTATCTTAATCGCACACATATGATATAGTCGACGATACAGTTAGTCTTAAGGATTCCAGTTTCTATTTGAGTTCCCCTGGAAGGTGGGAACCTATTTGTCTCCCGACACCTTACGGACCAGGATTGACTAATAACGCAATTCTGACGCTGTTTATGGTCAATGAAACCTTTTATATAGCAAATCTCTGTAGCGATAAAGACCGCACTTCCCGTTATACTGTGACCTTGCATCCATCAAATACCAAGGCACACCTAATACAAACATTCACTTTCCATGTAGAATATTTTTTTTTAGAAAGAAGAAGGGGTGCCTAGACAAGGGGTGGGGGGGGAGTGGTCAACGCAGGTTGAAATACCCGTCAAATCATCCAGATTTTGGTTTTCAATCACTCCGGATGAATGACGAGATGGTTCCTTCAAAAGGTCATAGCCGAATATCTTCCCGTTCTTTGAGTCCAGTCCTTGTCCACCTCTAATGACGTCGATGAAGCGTAAAGCCTTAAAAAGAGAAAGTTCATCCAAACAACTGTTCTCTGAGGTATTTTTTCAAATTTTGATTCATATAAATCTACACACGAAACGATGTGACTCAAATAAAATTCAAAAAAGTAAAATAGCTTTATTCTTTTGTGACTATTATGAATATCATGCTGCTAAATGACGATGCTAAGATAAGAGTCGTACCCATTACTATGCTTTCCATTAAATATACTATCGCAAATGTGGTCGAGCGAGAGTTCTACATTAACTTTCAGGACGTAGACACTCACACGTTGTTCTTAGGGCGCCTCTGCAACTTACTTACAGAAATATTTGAATAGAAGTAGTTCGGATAGCGCCAAAATAATCTGTACCATCTGTACTGTCTTGATGCAGAATGGTCGCAATCTGGGGCTCATTCCAGGCTTTTAGTTGAAGCAAAAAGCCTCCAGTTTCTTAGTTAGACCCTACGATAAATAAATCATGCAAGATAAGAGTATAAACATACAGGCGTCGGTGAAATGAGGAGCTTCAGCAACATTTTTGACCCAAGAAATGTGTACAATGTCACTTTCTACGATGAACGACGTATTCGAAGCATCTACTTTAAAAAATAATCATCAGCCATAGCGGGAAAGATGCCATGAGTTGAGGAAGCAGATTTAAAGCAACATAATGAAATCGCCTGAACCCTAGGAAAATATATCAATTCCTGTATAGAACTCTCCGGTGTACCTTAATTTTGGATTAGTTTAGTCCAAATAAAAAAAAACAAATTGAAGTTCCAAGCTTTACGATTGGATGAGAGTAAGTTCGCATCCTAAAAAATACATTGTAGGGCGTCGACGCACTTTTTGTGGATCTGCGCTCGTGTGTAAGTATGTGAAGTGCTGGGCTAAACGAAATTTCGAGGTATTTCTTGCTACGTAGCGAATGCAAATATTTGTCCATATTGATGGATACGAGCTATCAGGCGGTGTTAGTGCAGGCGAGTGTTTTGTAGCGTGCTGTTTGACTGTAGTGCACAGCTGACGGGACTGGACTGTACCGGTGACGGGTGCGCCAGACAGCGTCGCCATGGCAACCGCTGCCGCCGCTGATGAGTTTATTTGCGGTGGGCGGCGTTAAACCGGCAGATTACTCCGGCCGGACACAACATGGCGGTTCGGGTCGCTCTAATTGATTATCCACACCGGCCACCACTGCACCTAGCTACACACACTACAAGCAGTTCACCCGGCTCCACACCATCATGGCTTCTGTCAATCGGTTGGGTACACAAACACAAAATAAATTTAGACTACACGTACTCTAAAGAAAACTACGTTTTATTAGTTTTCCTTCCAACAAACTGACAGAAGTATTGTGTTGCAAAGGCGTGTTTTTACTGTTCTACATCATCATTGTATTCGAGCATCCTTACGTCAGAAAATTTCAATGTTGTCAACATTGCTATTGTCTGATCGATATTGATATTTCGGTAGTGAATTCCGACAGAGCGATGATGTGCCTTATGCAAGGCACCTTTCAAATCATAACGCGTATCACAATTTAGTTCTGTTAAGGTGCTGTAAAAATAGCAATTTAATTTCTGTGCAATCATTATAATGGTATACAGTACTATTCAGCCTGTACATACATGTTTACAACATCCCTCGCAATACCTGTTGCATCAAGAAAAACTTCAGGATCTTTGATTTGGAGTGGAGTGGGAACCTAATTTTGTCTATCAAATTCTTAGATGGAGAGAGAGGGTGCCAATCAGAGCAGCTAGATGTGTTCTCCGTCCGACCATCCAACTTTTGGGTTCCATGGTTTCCCCAAATCACTACAGACGAATGGTTTCTTTCAATTCCTTGTCTCCAATTCCTTTCCCGCCTCTAAGTACCTCGATTTCGACGAGGCGCAAAGCCATAAACAACAAAGTAGACGCTTTTCCTGGTTTGGGGGCGTCCATAAATGACGTAGCTCCATTTTTGATTTCTGTGAACCCCCTCCCCGAACGTAGCCCGTCGTGGCTCTTACCTCTAACCCCCCTCACCCCCGTAGCTTTTTTCCCTATTGATTCTAAAAGCTATTTTGTACTTTTTTCTCTTGTCAGACTATCGTATAAATTATATACTGAAATACTTAAAGGACGGAAACAAGTACTCACATGCTGTTGTGTGTTCTGTGCCTTATTTTAGCTGTGACAGATAATATGAATAAGAAGCTACGTGGCTTGGCTTGGAACCCCCCCTCCTCCCCTCCAACGTAGCTCAACGTAGTTTTGCAGCGAAGCCCTTTCCCCCTAGATGGAGCCACGAAGTTTATGGACGCTCCCTTCCAGGTGAAAGGTAGTTACAAAATTTTCTTTTTTATGTAATGGATTCCGGGACTGGAACAAATTGCCCAGGGAAATGATGAACAATTTATCGAAAACTGGGGGAGTAAGTTTGAATTCGTGCTGATAGCAATAGGGCAAAAGTCGGCGGGTGATGTAGCATTATTTCATGGGAAGGTCGGGTGTAACAACATTGCCACTGGAGTGTGTGTGCTGCATCCAAGTTTTAAGAATAATGCACACAGATAAATTAGAGTAAAATTTGTACAAGATCTTAGTGTTTCGTTTCAAATTTCACTATGGAATATGTACATATATTGTAAATTTACTTTTGTAATTAGTGGTTAACTGCATTTGTTTTACTTTACGGTAATTTGAATTACAAACGAAGATATGCTTCTTTTTTAAACCAGAATTTCATCTAATTGCCTCAATATTGTTTTTATTTACATTTCTCGACACTGATAAGAATGTATTAGGTAATGTTCGAAGATAATGTAAGTCTGGAGACCGTGCAATTGTTCACGCACTCTGATCGCAATATTATAAATGCAACCCATTAGCATTCGTTGTAATCTGTTCCAATAAACTGCACCAACTGAATGGAAAATTGAAATATTTTCCCTAAGATGACAAGACACATTCCTGAAAAGTAAATTCTACTCATGTACCGATTTTCTTAACAGTCTATGGCAGTCATTCCCAATCTGTAGTTCGCGGACACAAAGTTGGGACAGGTAGCCTGTAGGGAGAGAATGAGGAATTTAGTTGTTATTGAATTGAATATATCCTAATAAAAGATAATTCAATTAAAAAATCACATAAAACGGATAAATCCGATGTATTATATACGGATGTGAGAGTAGAAGCCATACTATCTAAAAGCTATGAATGTTTCAACGACCAGACAAAAATCTAGTAAATGATTGCATTGTTTCAAGAGAGCGGAATACCTTTAAGGATTTAGTTAGTGAACAGTTGATGACGGTCTTGTGGAACCGCGCTACGTGCCGATAATAATTGGTTGCATTGGTTAATAATTTACACATGTGTAAAAGAAGTTTGCTGCTCCGTAGAATTAAATCTGATATATTTATGGTCATGGTCATGGGGTTCAAAGGGTAAGAAACACTGGTCTATAGCATAACCGTGCATTAAAACCCCAAGAAATATAAATGATATAATTGTTAAACAAGGTAAACCTGTGCGGTACAGCTGTTCCCCAGACGGTCAGAATTCTGATATTAAAAGTTAAGGACCTTTTCTCTTCCTTTGTCTTTCACGATCGTTAAGCAAGAGACATAATTTTCTCGCTAAACGAACTATAAATTTGTTACGACTTTCCAATAAAACCAGGTTCCTGGAATTTCGGTTTTACGTTAACCTGCTCGAAACATAAACGTGTAAAAACCAATTCCGGAAATGAGCCCCAAAATCAATCTTAAAACGACAGAACTACCACTTTGCAGTGGTGATGGTGCTCGCAATATAGAAGTTGGTTATAAGCAGTCAGCGAGTGCGACATAAAGCCTGACGTTTAGAATGACAAAGCGTCTTAAGGGCGCCCATCCCACGACTACCTGCCAGTCTATATAACTGCACCTCATCTTCCTCCCTCCGAGCAGGTTTTAGGGGAACTATTACAGAAATGCCATCAGAAATGGACCCGGCCACTTTTTCGGGAATACGGAGAACAACAATACAAGAAATTCCTGGAGAGTGCCACCGCAGGTTCTAAAATTGTGTATATATACAGTTTTTCTCGTCGGGTGGGTGCCACCCCCTCTGTCCGGAGGACTATAAATAACAGACGGGGGGTGGGCTGGGTGCATTGTAGTCAGGGGCTGTTTACTGCCCTACCCACGGTGTCGCGGGGGCTGGAGCTGGCCAAACCGATGAGGGCGTTATGCAGGAATGCGGTGGGAACGCCACCTGGCGCCAGCTAACATCGTCCTAACTAGCGCAAAACATCAACATTATGGAGAACGTCAATCCTCATTATTACTTTCATCTATTGTGTATTTGAAGGGTTGGAAGCGAATATGCCAGTGCTACAGTAGAGTGTATTGAGACCACAGTTATTAATTTTTCTAATCATTGTTTCAATGTGGAGAAGGTAAGTTGTGTAAGAGGTCGTTTTGAAGACCATTACTATTTGGGGAATTATAGGAATATTCAGTCGTCGAGCTACTGGCAATCGGCGATCATTGACAATTCTGAGCGCGGTCGAGCATTGACCAGACAGGAATCTGCACGCTTGCAGTCAGCACCTTAGAGTGCAGTCCCCTTCGTAATTGTAGGTCAGCCGAGTCGGCTTGGGCAGTACAAGCGATGAAGTATTGTCTTTACTGTCGGGCAGTCGGCGAGAGTAGTCGAGCATACTTTGATAGCCACCTGTTAGGAGCCTGCCACCCTCCCATGCATCTCGTATCCGGGGCGACCATCTGCCTAACAATTAACTATTACAGTTCAGGGCTTAGAGAAGTTGGTGATAGTTGGAATCCACTTTGCGGCACGCTATAAACTGTACTACTCCGTGTTAGAGCCAATAAACTGTTCCATTGCAAGTCTCACATTATTTCATGTAGCAAGAACTTTATATCAATTTCTAAACTACGGTCTGTGGCCGTCAAACCACAGTGGTGTCAAACATTAGCCCAAACAGTCCAATGGTAAGATTCTAGTGGTGCTGCCAGAAGAACAGAAGAGACGCTTCGAGCAGAACTGTAATTCCCTAAGGTTAGTTCGTCAGCACACCTATCCACACACACGCCCACTAGCCTTGGCCAATCAGCCCCTGACAAAGTGGCGTCATCGTGGGATTTCGGCGTAGTACCGATGTTTTGGAACATCAGTGTGGATAGAGTCTGACGAATTAGCAACAAGTAAGCGATCACCGTCTGAAGAGGAAGACGGGGGGTGGCAGGAATACAGGTGGCTGGATCAACACATGGCTTGGAAGATGAACGCTGGAGGCGCGGCGTCAGCACGCGGCTGGAGACATCGGACGGCGGGTTCAACGCACGAGCGACGGCGGAGCGCAACGCGGATCAACACGGGGAGCGGATCGCGGCGGCGCGAGTCAACACGTTGCTGCAGGAGCCATGGCACGGTCTTCAGACGTCGACAGCGACGGTGGCGGTGGCGGCGACGACGGCGACGAGAACAAGACATTAGGGGTGAGTGGACCTCAATTTTTATTGTAACTATGGCAGCGACTAAATCTTCAACAGTTATCAGACATTGAACGCGAGGATCTCGGATTTGGAGACGCGGGTGAGCGGAGTTATAATGGTGAGTTAAGCGGGGTTGTTTATTGCTTGTAAAGGCACGTTTTCTGCCAGATATATCTTTAAGTGAGACAAAAATATTTTCAGAGGCCATAGCAGCGGCGGTGTTTATGAATAGTTCTAACCGAGTTCTCCAGGTAAGTCCAAAATTGTATTAGGCAGATATTCATGTTAAGAAACATTCAGATGCTACTGAGCGGAATAGGAAATTTGAAAAGAGATTGCTAGGCAAATACTGGTCAAATTAGTAATGGATGAATTAAAGAATTATGAGAATGACTATTACCGGAAAAAGTGTAACCGGTTGGGCGACGTGTCAATGTAAGTGTGGCAGGAAAGCCAATATGATAAAGTGAAGCGGAATATTTTGCGGTAAAAGGCGGCAAGGGACCGACCGATCCAGACCCGATATATAAATGTGTGGCGAGTTGCGTCATTTTGGGGGCCAACATTTCTGATAACTCACAGGTATAGCCCAAGAAGTTAACCTGGTGAGGATGTAGGCGCTCCATTCCACCCATTTGCATTTAAGTAATGCCGGTAACTTGAAGCCGGGACAAGCAGAATGGGGTGGGTTGTTATGGCTAAAAGCCTGGATTAATGATAAATATTGGGGAAAAGAGAGAGTGATATCTCTTAGTGGGTTCTGGTGCGCAATTCTTCATTGTTGTAAAGTTGTTTGCAGAGTGGAAAAATTAGAGCCACTAGTCTGCTGGTTACCGGTCTAGGCCGGGGAAATGTTAAAGTGTTAGGGGTATCTACTGCTGGATTAATATAAGCTCCAGGAGATTCAGAGCAACCGTTCAGGCGGATCGTTATTTGAACAGAGCTTCCAGTAGAATGTAGAATCAAATTTTCTCTAGAAATATGGTGCAGTCATAGACGTGCGAAACGTACAGTTGTTAATAGGACCACGCGAGTGGACACTTTTGGCTGACGTTCTAAGACTTCTCACGTGTTCAGGTTGAGGAGCAGACGTGTTCCCACCGCTATACGAATACCCATAAGTCAATCGTACGTGCTAACATTGCATAGTATATTCTAAAATCATTCGTGAGATCATCCAAATACCTCTAACGAGAATTTTTGCAGAAGATTTATTTGTGTTAAGTGATACGCGCAATGACACGGGACGGGTAGACGCAAGTAGAGTGTATATAAAAAGGAAGTATTTGCCATAGCAAATTAAAACATAATACATGAGATGGATGAACTAAAAAGAGTAAATGTATATCGACGTATCTGCCATATCAAATTTAACATTTATCGCGATGCACGGAATGGTTGAATTCAACAGGAATGAATAAAAAACGTAATTGCCATATAAAATTAGTAAACGGTGTGTAATCGAACGCGATTCTGAAGATATGCACGGATAAAATCCTAAATTATTACGGTAACTAGAATAGAATTGGAACTCATAATTTTGAAGAATAAGAATAATTTTAAATGATTAGTAATACTGTACAACTCTGGTGTTTCAGTTAGGGAAAATATAGCCTCAGTGGCTTGTCTTTCATGTGTCCACAGTAATAATACGTACTCACGTAATGTAAGGAGTCAAACTGTGTGCCACATGTTAGAAATATCTGGAGCACCAAGTATATTAAAAAATGAGTGATGTAAAAAATTCCGGACAGCGTTGGAAATTGGCGAACTCTGATTGTCTGGGCAACATCAAGGTGTACACTCGTCAATCGAGTTAAAAAGGCAAAATACGAGTGCAGTCCTTGGGAAAAGGAGTCATGAACCTTTTCTTACGACACAATACGTACTCAAAAGCCTACCGTCAACTCCATATGCTTATGGAAACAAACTTACATTCATCCCTTACCAACAGATCCAAGTTATAGACATAACCATTATGTGAACCTCATTAGTCATAAATCCAATCAGTTTACAAACATAATCATTTTGTCAAACCTACATCCATGTTGTATGTCTTTTGAAATCTGTACATTCAAAATAGTTTGGTGAATCAGTTCATATTCGATGTGTAATCGCAGATAAGATTGTAGTATTGGGAAGTCATCACTGGAGTTTGGTTAGTTAAGAATTAGAAAATTGAGAACTACATATAACGAACAGAAAGAAAATGAAATTTCAATCTGAGAGAGACAGGTGAGTTAGGAGCCAGTTATACGATGTGCAATTCCAAATTAATAATTCATCGGAAGCGGAGAACGTAATCTATAACAAGATATCGGTAAATCAAACAATACTTATCTAACATAACAACAACAAAAAAGGGGTCTGGAGCAAAAAACACTCTTTGTTTGGTTTTAAGTCGATAAGTTTTCGTAAATAACATTTCTTGAAGTATGCCACTGAATAGAAAAGCTTTCTATATAAAAACTACGTACGTGTGCTAACTCCACAAATAATTCTTGGAGAATGTTTTCCTCATTTAAATACCTTTTGTACTTGTGAGGAGTTTCACCAAAATGAGATGCCATAAGTGAATCATAAATCAAAATATGCAAAATATATCAACTTCTTGTCTCTATAACAGCTGTTATATGCAGTGCAAATGTTTCAGAATTAAGTTTTGACTATTGGTAATTGTTGTATGATATAAGAGCGCGTAAGAGTAACATAACTGTAACGTAAGTAAATCAAACAGCTAATAAAAATAAGTCTATAAATAGGAGATAGTGTTAGGAAGTACGAAACTCCACAAAAATTATAACGGAATAATATTCAAAGGAAAATATCAAGGGTTGTGTGAATATTCTTCTAATTTTAAAATTGTCACTAATCGGGGTGATTAAACACACAGAGCGTAATTACAGTATAAGTATTGTACTAAGTAAGTCTGATTAGTTGTTAGATAATAGGCAGATTGCCCTACTAAAGAAAATTCATCTATTTGTTTCAGAGATAAATTGTAATATTTACCTTGCATGAACAACCTAAGTTTGAAAATTTGTTGCTAATTATTGGAAATTATTTGTACATTATCAAGTTTTGCAGTTGTAAATACTGTCAAACCTAGACTATTGAAAGGTAGTTCACTGATCTAAGGAAATCGTGTAAATTCTGCATTATCAATAGCAGCTGCATGACGTTAGTAACGGACAGACTCACGGAAATGGTAACTAATATTTTTCAAGCTTTACTAGTGAATCAAAAAATTGCTGTTTCTAGTTAAAGAAATTGTTATATGCAATAACCAAGAAGAGAGTAAACTCAGTAAATTAGAACTTAAAGGGAATTCAAACGTCAAAATAAGGGAAATACATAACTCACATTATAATCTCCGCGGCCCAGCAACGGCTTAAACCGTTAATAAATTCATTCATATCATATGCGAGAAAGTATATGTGCTTATGAATTGTATACAGAGACATGGATATTAATTCAACCATAAAATTAAATAATTCGCTGTCGTAGATCCCCCATTGAGGCCACCTATCCCCTTTGTCAAAATTATGTATAGTTTAGTTTTAAGACAAGATACTGTCCGAAATGTAATTTTGCAGATAGCTGTTACGGCGAGCGGCAAAGCACGGCCAGTGACGCGCAGCGTAACCTGATATGCCGACTCAACTGGTGAAACTGCAAGACTGGCACAACGCTCCGAACACATAAGTATCGCAAACATAACTGTTAATAATTTTAGTGTAGAACCAATTTAGTAATAAGAACGGGAATCAATCAGTTTGTCACTAAAATATATCAGCAACATATGACAAATAGTAATTTACAAGTAATGTATTTCTTTTGCTCAAAACATATTTCTGTTCATGGGACTTAGAACTACCATACAATCACAGTCACGGCAGACTAAGCAGTTTAAAAATGGAGTTATCTTTACTAAGAAGTGTATATTATTGTAGTCGATTCATTATAAAATTATGATTCCCGAAATTAAAAGAGAATAAATATCAAATCAAGAAATCGACAATTTTGACACTTGTAACGTATTGTCAACATAACTTCACTTCTTGATGCTTAGCTAATGCATTTACTAATAAAACAAATTAGATTCAAGCCTTAATATAAGGTTGGATCAATAGTGACTAGTAAAAATAATTAAATGATGTTTTACAGAGTCCTAGAGTATATTTATTGTATTACGACTAATTATAAGCAGGCGGATGTTAATTTAACGTTCACACGAGATCTAACTAAGTTTTATCATACTATTCACGTAAGCGTTGTCTGGTAGTCTAAAATCTTTAAAACTATTAACGTAATCATAGACTCATCTAATTCGGGGTAGAGCAATATATCAATTGTGGATTACTTTGAATCATACTACTCAGTGGGAACCATAGGTCTTAAGTGTTAAATTAAACGTAGTAATTTAAGCAACTGTAAACAATTTGCGGTAATCAATTGTTCTTTTCATCTACTTCTCTAACAATCATGTTTTACAGAAACATTGCTGGACACTTGTCAAGAAAAATAGTAAACAAAGATTTTATCGATCGTTCCTAAGTTGAATAATTAATTTAATCTATCAGAAGCAGTATACCATAGTTCATAATTAGAATACCTTGGAAAGCAGAACAAAATATTTGCAAACTAAGCAAGATGTGATTAAATTTAACCAAGTATCGAATCATTATGACGATCTTAGTTTAAGTATGACTTATTGTAATTAGTTTGTACCGGAAAAAATAAGGCAGACAAAACACTGCTAATATCACGATACCAAACGTTACGCAGATAGTAGTAGCTATGCAGAACTCAAATTAAATGGCACATGTTGAGAATGACCATACCTCATCTACTCCATAAATTATATTTTTTTAATGTCATTTGTATGACTGTTTTATTATTCCAATGTCATAAAATTTTAATTGACTTTGTTTATCTTCAGGCTTGGCCGACCACCTACACCAGAATTGAAAAATAGATATTTAAAAATGTTGCAATATTTTTGTGAGCTTCAAAGTGGAAATCCAACTATGTCGCATATTGTACTTTCCGGCATTGTGGAAAATGCCTTGTTCTAATGGGGGAGGAGTGTAAGAGGTCGTTTTGAAGACCATTACTATTTGGGGAATTATAGGAATATTCAGTCGTCGAGCTACTGGCAATCGGCGATCATTGACAATGCTGAGCGCGGTCGAGCATTGACCAGACAGGAATCTGCACGCTTGCAGTCAGCACCTTAGAGTGCAGTCCCCTTCGTAATTGTAGGTCAGCCGAGTCGGCTTGGGCAGTACAAGCGATGAAGTATTGTCTTTACTGTCGGGCAGTCGGCGAGAGTAGTCGAGCATACTTTGATAGCCACCTGTTAGGAGCCTGCCACCCTCCCATGCATCTCGTATCCGGGGCGACCATCTGCCTAACAATTAACTATTACAGTTCAGGGCTTAGAGAAGTTGGTGATAGTTGGAATCCACTTTGCGGCACGCTATAAACTGTACTACTCCGTGTTAGAGGCCAATAAACTGTTCCATTGCAAGTCTCACATTATTTCATGTAGCAAGAACTTTATATCAATTTCTAAACTACGGTCTGTGGCCGTCAAACCACAGTGGTGTCAAACATTAGCCCAAACAGTCCAATGGTAAGATTCTAGTGGTGCTGCCAGAAGAACAGAAGAGACGCTTCGAGCAGAACTGTAATTCCCTAAGGTTAGTTCGTCAGCACACCTATCCACACACACGCCCACTAGCCTTGGCCAATCAGCCCCTGACAGTTGTTTGTTATAACGTAATTTTATAAAATATGATAAAAATTGGAGAAGACTATGAACAGGGATAGAATAGGTCGAAATGGAATGAAGAGTCAGTTAATTAGGTAGATAGATAAAAAAAACTAAAGATTTTTGTGATTATAAGGTGGACACAGAATTCCTTGTCGAAGCCTTGAAGTATAGATATCGTGGCATAACATTTGATTATAAACTGAACTTGCCAGGACACATTGGGCAGGTGGTGGGAGAAGGTTACAAAATTCTTCATTTTCTGGAGAAGGCGATGATGGTCCAGAGAAGTGAGGTAATTGGGTTACAAAACTGCTCAGACTACTGCTTGAATATGGTGCTGTAGTATGGGAACCACTTTTTGGGTGTCAGGTACAGGAATTGGAGGATTCTGCTTGGAAAGGTATTGGTGGGAGAACTAGGAGGAGTGTAATAAAAGATATTTTACTAAGTAAACTGTCATCTTCAACAAATTACTAACGTGTCACTCCAGCGCCTCCGTACTTACTGAATTGAGTACTATTAACTTGTTTTGTTATATCGTGAGCAACCTACTTTGTCCTGTATAATTGTTTGGCTCTTAAAGTACTTTGGCTCCGGGTTTGGTACAATGTGAATTGCACTGTGTCGGTAGTTCAAAGGGCTGGACGGTATATCGATCAGACACAACTGCTGCGGACGGGTGCAATCTGTATGTACGCAACAGGAAGCTGTCTGGTCAGCTCGCCTGTCCTCAGTCCTTGCTATCAAAATTAATTTCTGATATTATTCAGAGAATGATTTCTTCACTGTCTCTCATATGTTCTCCATGTATTAGACAGTAGAGGTGGGTCGTTCGCGAGTGAATCAGTTCTTTAGAGCAATTCTTTTAAAAGAGCGAGTGAGCAGTCGCTCACTAAAAGTGAACGGCAGTTCTTCTAGGTCAGTCGGTCATAAGTCGGCTAATTCCAAAAATCAAGAAGAGCTTGTTCACGTGGGTTTTGTGGACTGTAGAGCTAAGAAAAAAAAAAAAAAGGTCTATTAATTGCATCAAAGTCGATTTAAGTGGGGTATTTCATCGAAAAGTGGGGGTGTAACCGGATTCTGAGGGGTGAGACCCCAAAAAAAAGGTCTCAAATAAAACTGAGCTAGTGAACAGTTCAAAAGAACTAGTTCTTTTCGTGGAGTGATCAAATGAACACCGCTCTTTTTAGTGAGTCATTTTACCCACCTCTATTAGACAGGAACATAAAACTCAAATTCTACAACATCACATTTCTCTTCCTGCTGCTACCATAGACGGAAAGGGAAGATGAATTTGCAAAAAGAAATCACAAGAAACAATGTTTGTGAAACTGAAACCCTGAAGAAAACATGTTCAACATCAAAAGTGATTAAAGAAGATGATTCCTTTGATGTGATCCATCCTTCCTTAAAGCTGAAAGAGAGATCGATTTTTAATGTACGATGCACTGCAAAATTGCCTACCACAGAACTGTTTCAAGCGTCACAATCACAGTATTATTTGACGCGCCACTCTGTAAAGTAGGATGCTAGGGAATTCGAAGTAAATAATAAGCGAAAGCTTAAACTGTGTCTAGGTTACTTGTTTATTAACCATTCTGCTGCGTGCAGAAAAACACCATGTGACATTATAGGCTGATAAATGCTGATAATTCCTTTATTATAGTACCTGGGTGACCGATCTTCGCTCGGCATTTTTCGACTTCTGTTCGTTATGTAAGATAATGCGTGAAGTTTGATTAAAGTTAAACTTTTTCTTGGAGGTTTCCTAGGCATTTTGAAGTGCACAGTCCCTTGCTCTAATCAAGATTAACAACATCAGTAGGCTTACTGGTACCTGAAAATTCTTCGAGATGAAGTTAGAGCGGTTTCCGAGATAACATATATATATATATATATTTGGGGAAGGGGGTAAAATAGTGTTACAAACTTGAAAAGCAAAAACATCTCCACATGAAATTTCATCCGAATCGCTAGAACCTTTTCCGAGATCGTCCGGTTTACCACCTCACAAATTTCTTTTAAAGAAAAATGTTATTATTATGTTACATCGAAATTTTAATGCTAATCTGGAATTAATTAATGGTGCGAGATTAGTAGTAATTGACTTAGCCGAATACATCATCAGTGCTAAATTAATTCACTCCGATAAAACTATGCTAATATCCCGCATTCACCTGACAGCTTCTGATCCACTGTTACTTTTGAAATGATAACGAAACAATTGGCAATAAAAGTAACCATAGCTATGGTCATTAATAAAGCACAAGGTCAGACGCTTCAAAACACGGGATTGTGTTTACCAGAACCTATTTTTTTCATATGGACACCTGTAAGTAGCTTTTTCACAAGTTCGTTGACTCAGTTATTTTTATGTTTGAGTTAAAACACATAGGAACAGAAATTAAACCATGATCACATTATAACCACTAATACTGTTTTCAAAGAAGTTTTGTAAAGTAAGGAAGTTTGAAGAAATCACATCTTACAAAACCAAATATCTACTTATTAATTTTTTTACAATTAAACCGAGTTGTCTTAATGACAACGACTTTTCCAGTAAAGTGATATTTATTACTATTCTTCAAAATAAAAACAACCTTTCATTAATAAATATTCTTGCATTTACTTATTTCCACATTCGGTGACTGACCACGATACTGTCTAAAATATTCCCACGGTCAGCTAGAATACAAGAATTGTTCGTTTAAAGATATAAGACTTCGTTACTCTAACCAAGGAGAAACTTAACTAACATCAGTAGGCTTACTGGTACCTGAAACTTCTACTAGATGGCATTAGAGCCGTTTCCATGATACCAAATACAAGAATTGCTTCGGTTACTTTTTTTAATTTTTTTATTTTATTTTTTTGTAAAATTGCGTTTTTGCAGGGAAGATAGACTTAAAAATCAAAACTTTATCTAAAGATGAAATTTCATCCAAACCGTTAGAACCGTTTCGGAGTTGGTTTAAAGACATACAATTTATTTTTGAAGTGCCTTCTTCGAAAGAAATTTGCAAGCATCAAGACTATTATCACTTTAGATACTTGCAATACTGAATCACCCATTCTAAATTTTCATCCAATAGTACTTCTGCACCTCTTAATGATTCCACAAGCAGTTTTAGAAATGACTGATCAGTATTAATCTTACCTTGGAAATTAAGAATTTGTGCGAAGGTGATTACATGGCCTCAATCCTCAAATCAGATATCCAAATTCAGTGACTTGGCATCTAATTGAATTTTCCGTCAGTAGTGTGACAACCTTCATCTTCATCAAGAAGGAGAAATCAGTACTAAATGAATTCCGTGAAAAATCAAAAGAAAACCCAATAAGTTTTCTGGCCGCTCTGAGATTTCCGATGTCTTAATTTGGCTGGAGACAGCAGCAGTTGGAAACATTGAGACATAACTAATGTAAAGTCAGTTTAGGAGGACACTAAGCTTCAGGTTTCATTTTTGAAGTAGTTTCAAAAACTTACGTTACAAATTTACTGTTTTGAATAAAACATCTTATCTGTAATTCTTTGAATTGATTGTGTAACTTATCCAAGTCTCCTGACAGATCCGAGTTTCGAAAGCGACTCAGTAACACATCATGAATCATGTCAAAATATCCGTTTGTATTGCTAGCGTGCGGATCATTACTCGTTCCATTCACTCCAACAAACGGAGAAGTCTGCTTGATGTACGTTGCGTTGCGTTGGGGCTCAGATACCAGGTGCAGCGAAACGTTGGAAGAGAAAACGTGGAGTATTTCCTGTTTCCGTTGGCATAATTTATGCAACCTCTTAAAGCGGTTGGCTGCATTGCTCACTCCTTTCCGAGGCCATTTAATGATCTAGTTATGCAAACTCGCGGAAGTGTGCCTTTCATATCAGTTTCACATCACTTTGCTGTTTTAGTTAACTGTCAGCGCCTTAATACGAGAGGTACAATGAAATAGGCAAAAAGAAATGCACAAACAACATCCTGATTATTAAGAAAAGAAAACATAGTCATATGATATAACGAATTTATTCGGCCCTCCATTAACAAGCTCTTGGGCAAGTACCCAACTGCGTTCACTGCAATTTACAGCAAAAGATACAAATTGGTCGGAACTGTTAGTCTTTGATAATAGTGGAACAGAATTACTTCCAAACGAATATTTCAGCTAAGACAATCCTTTGATTAATCAAATGTTTATGGTGACTGATACCTTAACAAAGCTAATAAACAACATGGTTGTTGCAGTTACAACTGTACTATAAGCCACCTGTTGATGTTGTAACGGACTGTTTGCCCACTCATTTGCTCTGTTGGTTGCGGCACCCTGATGGTATCCGGCGCTGACACGGGGTTAGCTAGCTCGACTCCTGGCGACGATGGAAATTTTTATCGTTAGGACCTGACAGGTACGGTAGGAGGGGTGGCGGTGCACATTTCCTGATCACCACATTGTGCACCAAACTCCTGGGTTAAATCCGCAGTGAGTATGGAGTGAGGGCACACGACACTGTTGAAGGTGATTCGTCTGTCGGATGAGGATGTTAAGACGTGACCCTTCCTCCCCCCCCCCCCCAATTGGTGTCTTCCTGAAGAGCAGGCCGGAATGGGCTGGCACCGGATTTCACTATCTCCCTTCTTTCATCTCTCACCCACAACCTAAACAATACACTGAACACGCATGTCATCTTGATCCACAACAGTTACCAACACTATCACACTGGGGAAAGCAACAGGTAACGACCAAAGTTAATATTTACAGACGTATCTGTGGAGGACTAACTAAACATTCCCCTTCGACACATGCAAGGCGTTCATAGAAAGGAAGACCTAAGTATTTGGATATTTCCGTATTACACGTCACTTCAAAGACAGCAACATGTACTAGTTGTTCATACATTTTACTGCCTTCAAATAGCGATAGATACCACCAGTTCGGTCCTTAACAAGACGGGTACAACGTTCTATATTTTTTATGGCTTTACATCTCGTCGACGTCGCAAGTGGCGTGGAAGATGGGGCAAAGAACTGGAAGAAATTCGGCCATGGTCTTATGAACGAACCATTCTGTTCATACTTCATGAACATAATATAACACAAACTCGAATTTTTCTATAACGAGCGACATTCGTAATAGAAATATGTGTGCATCGAAGTATCTTCGGTGACCGGTCAGCGTGGCTCAGTGCACTGATCGCGGAGGTACAGCGGACCGGGCACGAGCCCGGAATCGGCCGTAGCGGCTGTCCTGACTGCGATTTTAGGAGGTTTCTGCCCATCAAGGCAAATTCCGGACGGTTTCCAATCACCGCCTCATAAACTAACTACACATTTCACACACAAAAATTCACTTGTCACACACACAACGTAGTTACACGTTTCACAGACAGATGGCAACACTTCAGTTCCCTCATTAGTTCTCATTAGGACGCCGGTTCGAATCCCCGTCCGGGCATCCAGATCTGGATTTTCCATTGTTTCTCAAATCACTCCAGACAAATGCCTGGATGCTTCCTTCAAAAGACCATGGTCGAATTGCTTCAAATTCCTTGCCCCTCATCCTTTCCCGTCTCTAAGGACCTCGCTGTTAAGACACGTTAAACAGAAGAAAAAAACTAGCAGTAGGAATAAAATGCTTGGCGTCAGGAATAGGCATGCAGAAGTAAAAGCAGAGCTTCAAATTCAAACGACGTGTAACACTCATCAAAAGCAGCTGACACCAAAATGTGGCGCAAAAGTGGTGAAGGAGAAGTATTTTCGATGACAACACTATATTAACAGCAGGAAAAGAGGTATTATGTTCACTTTGGCAGTGTTCCGTTTGGTTGCAGTGAGTTGTGGGAGAGGAGCGGCAGGTGTTCGTGTGGTTGAGTGGACGGCCGCGGTGCACCTCACCGCCCCTGCGGTTTATAATGGGAACACAAACAGCCAGGCAACCAAATACGAGCCTCATTCAGGGCGCCCTCAAAGAACCCTAACTGTTGTTTCTTTGAGATCCCAAAACTTGCATTATGCCTCTCGTCTGGCGGTATAAGTGGACAGGCCCGGTCGCTCCACAAAGGGAAACTAACTGATGGGGATGTTAGAGTCTGCTCCTCTCAAGAGGGCAATGAAACGTGAATTTATCTGAAATAACATTTACAAGTATCTCGAGTGCAAGTAGATCATCGTCAGATGGTTCACTCACTGCCTGTCCACCGTACAAGCTGATTACATCGTTATAATAAGAAAGAAACTGTACGTGATAATCTCTTGGAAAAGTCTCATTTTCCGAGTTTTAGGCACGTGCTGCATTAATACATCAGTCGAGAATAATAAACTTTTTTCTGTAATCAGTCTCCCTACTGGTCTCATAAAATTCTCCTTCTTTTTCTGTTTTGAGTTAATCTAATGTATCAACGATTCAATACTAAGATAGAGCGTGGTGGGTGAGTGGTTAACGCTCTGCCCTCACATTGGGAAGGATGGTGGTTCGAATCCCCGTCCGGGTATCCAGATTTAGGTTTTCCATGGTTTCCCCAAATCACTCCAGGCGAATGTCTGGATGCTTCCTTCAAAAGGTCATAGCCGAATTCCTTCCGCTTCCTTGTCCCCAATCCTTTCCCGCCTCTAATGACCTCAACGTCGACGAGGCGTAAACAAATAGTTAAAAAATTGCTTGGTATATAATTATTTACGTAATCAGTTATTACTTTAGACTGGTGTTCCTTTATAAAATTTAACTTTTTTTCTGTAAACTTTCATACACTTGACTTTTTGCTATTTGTTTTGAACAAGCACTTGTTATGATCACACACGAACTGGTTTGTAGTCTTTACTGTGATTTGTTTATTTTTTATTTACAGTTCTACCAACCTACTTCCATTATGTGTTGCTGTAGAATCTATGTTCGCTAACTATTAAATTATATATTTCTTTGTGTAGTTATATTAACTACTTTTTGTTATTTATGTGTGATTTTTTGTTGGTTTTCATGTGTCTTTGTTCTTTCTATTGTTTTGAATAGTGTTTTGTTTGTTATGTTAGTAAATTCATTGAGTACTGTTCTTCCTTAGGCAATGACTTTGTGAATTTGGTAACTTTCTTGCACCGTTAATAATTGTTTTCTGTAGTTGTTAATTTTTAGAACTTTCATATCTGTTTGAATACATGTGGATGGATGGTTATGATCTAATAGGTGCTCAGCAAATGCCGAGTGGTTTGTGCATTTATTGCTCTGATATGTTCCTTATATCTAATGCTAAAATTCCTAGATTTCTGGCCTGTATATATTGCTTGGCACTGTTGGCAAGTCAGCTGGTATATTCCTGACTGCTGGTACAAGCAATGAAAGGTTGTTTTACAGAATCAAAACGATTAATTCGTTTTGCATTATACCTTTAAACAATAATCTATTTCGTTACTAGCTAACTTCGTACGTGGGGACTTTATATTATATTGCTAGGATTGGAAATAGAAAGCTGTAAGTTACGTTGAAGGTGTCGCTAAAAGAACGGCGTCGGGTAATCTGACGGGGAAGCGGTCAGTACACTACAGGTATAACCGTGCGGGACCCTGTACCATAGTTTCTCTTGCAGATTTTCGTGTGTGGTTTAAAATTATGGCACTTTCTAGGGACCTATTATGTCAATACCTTTTTGTACACGTTTTTGTTTCTGCTGCCCTTTTTTATAAAACCTGTGGGGGTTGGAAACCCGTAAGCTAGCTGCACATAATTGCCCATGGGAAAACACGTCTCTTTTAAGCGTGCCCCCTCTGCTTTCAGTGACTGTCCTTGCGCTTTATTCTTAGTCATCGCAAAGGTTACCCAAACTGACTGCTAGAGAAAGTCTGAGCGGGCGGTGTAACATTACAGAGACAGTATCCTAGATCCCTCCTAATAATACATAGTATTTCGTTGTCATGTTTCGTACAGATCGATTAAGTTGTTTACTCGTGAAAACGTAACAAAAAGAGTTACTTTCGAATTGACCATAGCTGTATCCACTGCTCCTTGATTTGAATCCATTTCAATGTACAAATTAATTTAAAAGACGAACGAGTAATCCCTGACTCACTGAAATAGGAACTTCCGTTTCTTTCTTGAAAACCAGACAAAATTCTCCTTGTCTCCTCAGCAGTCAGTCAGTCGACGCCTGAGCTACTAACAAAGACGAGAAGGTATGCTTGGAGCCATATATCACCAGCTCCACACCTAGCTACTGGCTTTGGAGGAAGCGTTATATCTCACTCTGCACAAAGAGTCAGCGCGGTCGAGGCTTAGCGACCGCGTGTCTGCGCGTTCGTGTGTGCAGATCTGGAGTCCAGCCAGCGGACCACCGACCCGGCCTTTACAGAGCGAGTCCTATACCTGCCGCCGAAATCTCTCGGAAGGAGGCAATTACAGAAGAGGGCAGAGCGATACAATGCGGGCGGGGGAGAAGGGACCCGGTGAAACGGACACCTGGCAGCTCTCCTGAATTTTAATGCGAAATTCGAGGAGGGAGCGTGAGTGGGCGATAAACTACTGTTAGAATACCGAGCCCATGGCGTGATAAATTGGTCGGCAGCGATTTAACTCGTGCATCTCGGAACAAGTTAACCAGCGCATTGAGCAATTTCTGACTTGAGTGGTTCTGACCGATGAAATGGCTATTTGCTCTACGTTCTTTGTGATAATCTTGTAGGTAACTACTTCAAACACATTAGCATACCTGCCATCTTCCAAAACTGTTTTTCCGTAAAGACCCTGGACCACAATTTTTTTTAATGTACACATTTCATGGACCATGAACTAAACATCCAGAAGTATGTAAAGAACACATTTAATTGAAATCGTGTCTACTTATTTCATATTATTTGTTGACAAACACTACTTTCAAGACAAACTTTGAAGTCAGAATCCTTTTTTTTTTTCAAGTAATAACTATGGTTAACACTGTAAAATTTTACAGACAGAATCTTCTTTCACTCAGCACATGATCTATTTACACTGTTCTATATACATTGAATGTTCAAAGTTGAAGCTTCGGCTTTCTTCGCTTTCTTTAGTAAGTCTGAAGAAAAACTATTTGGTGGCTTCAAAATGGGAACAGTCTCTAGGATTTTATTTCAGAGGGATGGTCTGAACTGTGTTCTATTCTTCTTAATATTGCTGGAAACACGTTCACACTCTGCATTGCTGAGTATAGACGAAATCCTACTCATTTTTTTTTTTTTTTTTTTTTTTTTTTTTTTTTTTTTTTTTTGCTGTCATCAGTCTTTCGACTGGCTTGATGATGCAATCCTCCATCCTTTCCTATCTTGGGCTAAAATCTCTTCATCTCTACATATCGCTAACATCCCACGTCCTCAATTATCTGCTTCATATATTTTAATCTTTGTCTTCCTCTACAGTTCTTACCTTCGACCGTTCCCTCCAACGGCAAATTAACCAGTCCAGCATGTCTCAAAATATGACCTACCAGCCTGTCTCTTCTTTCTGTAAGCTTCTTCCACAAACTTCTTTCCTCGCCCATTATTTCCAAAACTCGTTCATTTCTTACTTTGTCTGTCCACTTAATTTTCAGCATTCTTCTGTAGCACCACATTTCAAATGCTTCAATTTTCCTTCTTTCCGGTATTCCTAAAGTCCATGTTTCGCCACCCTAAAGTGCTGTGCTCCATACATAGAGTTTTAAACCGTAAAATAAAGTCCCTTTCCGTAAATTTTACGGAAAAACCGTAAACGTTGGTAGGTTTGCATTTTAGTTTACCTCAGATGATAGACATACTCATTAACTAGATTAAGATTACTAGCTAAACGTACATTAGATCCGTTAGTGTATTTGTATTATGGAGCTTTATCACAGATCTATTAATTCCTTTAGCTTAATCCACATTGAAGATAAGAGCCCATTTTTTGTTTTGATACTTCTATATCAGATAGTTGTTCATCATTAGAGGCAGCTGAATAATACTTATTGAATACCTATATAATTAGATAGCTACCGTACTACATAAAAAGTAAAAAAATAAACAAAATTCGAAACTGGTGCTAATCTTATGAAATAATTATTTCAGAGAATGTGTTTCACCGTTATTAGGGGTGCTTTTTCTTAAATTTGGACCTCCCCTCCCCTTGGTGAGATGTAGCAGGACCCCCGCCCCCATTACATGAGAATTACCTTTTAATTTTTAAATAATTAATTTTATTTGGTATATGAATGTATCTTGCTTCATTCCGATAAAAAACTAAGCGTTAATACTGATGTATTCTACATGTTACCTCTATTTCTGTGTAATAAGTGGAGAAAAATGATGTAAAAAGTTGACGTGAGATTTTTATTAACACCTCCCCTTCCCCTTTAAATGAGATTTTGAGAGATTTTCCCGGATCCCCTCCCCATTTTGAGCTAAGGAAGAGTTTCAGATTTTTCAAGTCAGCACTACAGAAAATTTAATCAATTTAGTCTGTGAATTAAAAATGATCGGTATCCATTCCAAAGCATATCTTAGTTCGAGAACCGAAAGAGGTTCACTAGAGTTGTAGCAGGTGAATACAGAGATTGAATAAAAAATGTTTCGTCGTGAAAATTACCTTATCATCGATTATTTATGTTTAGTGAAATCATTAAAATCTGTGAAAAAACATCAGAAATTTAATTAATTTTAATTTAATTTAATTGCGATGGAGTGCTCGCTTTGGATGGCAATTTGTCTTCACGTTCATCTTTCCCGATTCCTGTACTCGTCTACATTTGTCCTCTTCAAATGAATTTTAAATTCTTTCAGCGTTTTAGGTAAAATATTACTTAGTCCCCTTCGTAATTTATTCCAATCCCTGCGCCCCTTTGTAACGAAAAATTTTTTTCCTACAACCTTTTGCAGGAAATCGATTGCCTGCTTGTGGTCGTGGTCGTCTTTCCCATGCATGCAACTTGCTATATTCTTCTACAAATATCTTTCCTAGCCACATCACTAATATAAGTCTTGTTCACTGCAATGACGTTCTTTAGCTGCTTCTGTATTCCAATGAATCCAATTCCGGCTGTTTTATGATATCAGTTACTGACTGTGTTGTGCGGTTATTTCCAGAGACATATCTAGTAGCCTATTTTTGCACTCCCTCCAACTCCAGTTGATATCAAAAATGTAGGTCCCATACTATTCCAGCATATTCAAACAATAGTCTGATTAAAATTTTGTAAGTAAATTCCTTCACTTCTCTGGTAAGTTCCCTCATCATTCTCACCAGTAAGAGAAGGATTTTGTAAGCCTTACCCACCGCCTGTCCCATGGGTCCTGCCAAGTTGAATTTATTATCAAATGTTATGCTATGTCAAGTCTTCAACAATTTATTGGAAACCTTCGATAGTTTTCTCTGCCTCGTTGCCTGTCAAATGTTTCTTTTTGTACTTGATGCATCTCTGTAAAAGATTTTCTGAATTTTCTACATATATACGTTGCTGCACTTGTTTCCAGAACAAAATTGCTGGATGCACCTACAAACGACAGAAACACAACAACAAAAAACTCAAAGAAATCAGTTGTCTATGTCGGCCTGTGTTGCAGTTGCGCCTGCCAGAGTGCACTCGTGTCGCGCTGCTGCTAAGCGGTGTCCGTATAAATAGAGACGGTGGTAATTAACAGCAGGCACCCCTCATGACGTCACGGCGCCGTCCTCATCGATTGTCGCCGGTGGCTGAGCGCTGCCGACCGGACAAACCACGCGGTTCACTCACCCCATCACGTGGCAGCTCACAGCAATAACTACCATCATCTGTTGATATACGTACGAAAAACAACACCTTCCGACTGCTATTGATGATGTTCACAAAATGACAGCTCTTACATCAGAACATCCCCGCCCAGAGTGGCAAGTTCTTTGAGCTTCCTGTTGGACATTATATGTAGCGTATACGAAAAGAATTTTACTTTCTTCTAAGTAGTGTGATGCTCGTATTAATGAATTGACAATTGCTAATACGGTTCACTTTCAAAATTACGTTTATTCGTTAGAAAAAATACGAAGCCTTCACAACAGTAGCCTACGCTTGTATTATTTATGTGTATAGTAGTGTAATAAAGGTGAACAAATGGAAGATTAGCCGTATTTTTATCACTGAAAAATCCTGTTGTTACATTTGAAAAGATATTTTTTCTTCTTCGCCAACTTCAAGGGCTGACTGGCTTTAATGAGTAGTACTACTCACTATTCACTTGGTCAACTCTGCAGCCGCATGCCTCTGCTGACACCAGTCATTTCATACCTACTTCCAGGTCGTACTACCCACGTATAAATGGAGGAAGTGGAGCATTGTCGTCTGTCTGCGACGTGTATGGTTTCTAAGGACCGTCTCAGCTGTTGAAACCACGAGTACGCGGAGGCCACAGCTCGTGCCCAGTACCTCAGCGGGTGTTACATTTGAACAGGTGTTTGATTAAAAAGGAGAACACACTTATATTTTGAATCTGCTGTAGTTATAATAATTTGCATTCACTTCCCGACAACACTAAACCACCGAGCTCAGTAACGCTCTGACTTGGCATTCAAGAGGAAATGGCTTCAAATTCCAGTCCGGCCAACCAGATTTTGGGTTTCCATTGTTTCCATGTATCGCTCCAGGTGAATGATAATTCCTTCCCGTTCCTTGTTCGCAAAATAAAACTAGTTATTGCACTGCATGAGGATGTTTAGCAATGCTGCGGAGGGTGGGGGGGGGGGAGAATAATTCCAACTGAGGTTTTAGGATGTATAAAAATTCTCAGTCGATTCCATTTTATCCACATTCGAAAAACAATGGCAAAGGATAATTAGGTAGTTTCGATCAGAAGTAGGAATGAGTAGCGTTCCTATATATGTTTTTCCACCCAGTAATTCATGAAGATTTATGTGAAATGTTACAACTGTAAAAATGTCTTCTTCGCAAAAAAATATTTTTTTTTAATTTAAAAAAAATTACTTGTCTCCATTCTAACCTCCATACGAGGAATCAGACAAATGCATCTTTTTTATTTCCTTGACGTTTGTCCAAAATCGCTATTCACAAATTGAACGCTCCCCATATTTCAAATTATTAGTCCACGCCGTAGGCGCAAGACGTCGCAGCATAGTTGTTATGTCTGCCGCATCAGCTGGTTCGAGCCTCGTGCAGAAAGAAATTTCCATCAACCATACTTTACCGAATGGGTAGGAGAATCAGCAATGCGCAGTTACGTATCACCAGAGTGTGTCCCGCGTGAGGTGACACCTGGAGTAGAGCGACCTCAGATCATCAACAAATGCCACCTTTCTTTTTGTCACTCTCCACCTCGAACAGCAAGCA
This sequence comes from Vandiemenella viatica, assembly GCA_031002005.1. Taxonomy (NCBI): domain Eukaryota; kingdom Metazoa; phylum Arthropoda; class Insecta; order Orthoptera; family Morabidae; genus Vandiemenella; species Vandiemenella viatica. Next base: position 53,355,969 of record JARYHS010008075.1, read on the forward strand.
GCAACAAAAGATCGGAAACTGTTTCAAAAAATGTCCTTGCTCACAGACATTATGGCCACTAAAGACAAACAGGTTACACTCTCGTTGTGGATAATTTATTCAGCCATCAGGTGGTAGCGGGACATCAGAACGGGAGCATTAGAGCAGGACAATAAGTATTTTTCCGGTAATCAATGACACAGCAGCAGCAAAAAAGTATTTCTTGGTACATCCAACCTGCGTTTGGTTGCTTGCTGTCCGACGGAAAGCGAGAGGTAGAAAGGGGCAACGGTGGAAAAATCCCACAACCGGAAGTCAGATTGATCTAGCACTCTGGTAATCCTATATGTCTGGATTAAATTACATTCCTCTGCAGTGCATGTGGAGAACGATCTTAGGTGATCCGTCCGTCGGGTGCAGATGAACGTGGAGGTCCCCTCAGTATCCTTTGGAAGAGTAGCTCTCAATGGGCATGCCCTGGGTTTCCTCTACCTTCCTTCATCTTCATTTATACAAAACACGCCGTACTTAAAAATATTACCACAGCCATTAACACATGAATCAAACATGTGTCACATTTAACAGACACAATCTAAACTAACTTGTTACAAATCAGAACACTTAAGTTACTCGAGGCTCTACTACTGATACACACTGTTTAAGCGAAGCAAATATGTGAAGTTATTTTGACTCAATTCTTGTTTATTTTTTTCGTTAATTGATTTTTTTCATACCTCCGTTGCGTCCATGCCGCTTTGGTAATGCGGATAGCGGATTATTATTATTATTGTTTTTCAAAGTACACATATTTTCATCGGTTGCTGTACCACATTTTTTTTTTCTGTCTACCTCTTTCCGTGCTAAGATCAAGTTCTTTCCTAAATGTATTCATCGTGTTTGTTATTATTCTTTATTTAACGTTATCTATCGAAAATGAAATAAGACAAAATAAATCAGCAGAGAGCGAGTCGGACCTCATAGATTTAGAGCACTGCAATGACTTGCATATGGCAGGTAAGATCTCAGTCAGTTGGTACAGAAACCAATGCCTGCTAAGGATAGGTAATAGATCCCGCTCCACGTTGGTGAACGTTCTGCTCATTGCTCAACTGCAGTCAAATTTAGAGCATCTAATATAAACCTTTATTCCACTGTCGCAAAGTAACATGACAATAAAAAAAGGTCGGCAACTTTAACCATAACTTACAACAAAGTATATTAGATGTAAGTATTCTTAGTAGTTGTGTTTTAAATAAAGGATGTTTTCAGTATTGTAGATATACATTTCAATTTCTTAGGTGATGACGTTGTTTATGATCCAGAACTGACTACTTTGGCTGCCATTCATTTTATTATTTTCATGTGGATGTGTAAGCATTAATACGTCATACTCTAGGCTAAAAAAGAAATCTTTCTAGAATATAATTTTGTTAAATGTTGAAATCTTCGTATTATGTCGAAATTAGAAGTTGAAACTCATTTCTTTTATGAGCCAGAGACCTCTGACATAAACGGACAGAAAGCGGGCAGTGACAGCAATAGACCTCCCTTCCCGTTTGGGAACGGAGCTCCACAAATATACAGATTTTTGACAGTGAAGTTGAAAGGATTAATTACATTGTATTAGCCTGGTGCGCTATATCGCAGCAACGTACATGCACGTCAGACTTATTGTGCTAATATAAACAACGAAACCACTTTTTAAATTCCATAAGAGCAGAGGAATTTATCAAGCTCTTCAGTCCTGACGAAACTGACTGTTGTTTATCGTCATGACTTTGGTGACTATGGCTTTCGACTTTAATTATATTGATGCGTTATAGAAAGTGATTGATCAGTCGAAAGTCTTTGTACTGACCCTAGCTTAAAATAATAGCGCAGCCAAATTGCCTGCTTCTTAAAAGCGGATAGAAAACGGCTGAAGCAGGAATTGTGTATTGTTATAAAGGCGAGCGCGGCGCGTCAAGCGAGGGAGTGCGGCTGTCAAAAGCCTCGCGGGACGGCAGCGCCCTCCATTTGTTTCCGTGTGATGTCAGCTGCAGCGACGCCGACAATATCGCAGTGGCACAGTCCACTGCCAACACCTATTCACCACAATAACTTTGCCATCTCAAACTAAACACCGTCTATTAACAGCCGTTTTCTTAATGATTTCACTCGACGCGTTATGCCCATTTGGTGTGCGGCATTATCAGTGCGAAGATTGTATACTCACGTTGTCGACGATGAAGAACGGAATGTCAGCATGTGACGTGAGTGCGGCGTTCGAACGTGGCAGAATGATTCATCTCCAGGAATCGAATATGATCTACCGTGCCGCTGCAGATCGTACAGGGCACGACAGTGATGCGTGTTTAGAAATAGAAGCGGTCCAACACAAGCGGGTGCTGGACCACAAAATATGACCACAGCGCGAAATGACCACCTGTTGGAGAGCGTCCTAAACCACGTAGCTCCATTTTGGTCTCCTGCGAATACTGCCCCCTCCCTCCCGCTCGTAGCGTTTTTCAACATTGATTCCAGAAGACATTTTGTACCGTTTCTCTTTTCAGACTATAGTAAATTACATACACGGATAATTAAATTACAGAAATAAATATTTACATGCTTCTGTGTGTTCTGTAGCTCATTTTAAGCGTGACAAATAATATGAAAGACAAGCTACGTGGCCTTGCTCGGAAACCCCCCTCCCCCTCCCTCGTCTCCACGTAACCCAACGTAGCTTTCCAGCCAATCCCTCCCCCTCCCCCTAGACCGCGGCACGTGGTTTGTGGACAGTCTCTTGTCAGCATGGCAGGTGAGCGACCGAAACAGTTTCGTCGACAGTGCTTGGTCGACGTTAAAGCATTTTAACACTTTAGAAATGTCAGAGTCAAGAGTTCAATGCCGTCTGCTGAAGGCTATACTGATGGCACGCATGACATTGCGTCGGTTTCCATTGACCGGAAGCCACCAACGTCTCAGAATGTAATGGGCACGTGAACGCCATCAGTGACGTGCTGAGTGGCAAGATGTAATGTATTCCGTCGAGTACCGCTGAAGTTGTCCTGCAGTAACTGCAGCGTGCGTGTTCGAAGCTTCCGTGGTGAACGTAATCGGAAACACTACATTGTAGAGTGACACAACTGACCACGCTGAGTTTAATGGTTTGCGACCTCGCCTCCAACGTATTGAAGGTAATCTGACCAGCGACCGCTGTATCAGGAAGGTTTTAGAGCCCGAGGCACTGCCCCATCTGCAGACAGCTTCAGGTGCCATATTTCTGAAGAACAGTGACCAGCTACTAGTGTCTAGAGAAGTTTAAGCTTTCTTCTAAAAACTACAGGTACCACTGCTTCCCTGGCTGGCACGTTTGCCTGATTTGTCACCCATCGAATGTGTCTGGGATATAGTCGGTCGGCATACTGCAACCGCTGTCTATGCTCTGTGGACGCTCTTTTTACGAACCTCGTGACAGTGTGTTACCCAGCAGCATATCCAGCTACATTTTGATTCTCTTCCACGATCTATAGATATTATGACTGCAGCACGTTGCGGCTTCACACCACATTGAACTCTCACTGTCAGATGGTTTAAGTTTTTTATTAATATTATTCTAATCATTTGTATTCCGTCATGTCTTTAATCTGCGGAATAAATTGCATTGTAATCTCATGTTTCTTTGTTGTTGTAATTTTCACAAGTGTAGCATCCTGTCAGATAAGCAGGTAAGTGCTTCTAATAAAACAGCCATCAGAAAAAAATAACCAACAAAACAGCGCATATAATACTGGAAATTTAAATATTTTTGATGTAATTAGAGATTTTAGAGAGGCACGCGACTGACTTTTAGATTGCTGATAAAAGAAACGTCGAAGGTCACACAATGCTTCTAGCATAGCAAACACTGAATCATTAAACACACAAGTTACCAAATACTATGGTACATTCCTCGTCCTAAAAGAGAGATAGCAAAACTAAAATATTCTCCCAATTTGAAAGATAAATATATTAACAATTTGCAAGAAGTAATACTGGAACAGAGCAGGAAAAATAACAAATATAATGGGAAATTTTGCACAAAATGAGTGACGAACTATTTTTGGGAAACAGATTAATTATAGAAAATCACTACATTTCATAAACTTTATTTTGTGTTTGTTAAACGGAGAAGAATTTTAAATCTGACTACGATCAGTTGTTTGAATATAAACTGAATACCAAACTTATAACGAATACATATACATAAAAAAGGCTTTAAGAGCACATATGGAGAAAAAAAATCCTACGAAACAGGAGGAGAAAACATAAATGCAGGGCTAAGGAAAATGTAAGAAGAACGGAATGTGTTGATCAAATAAAGTATATTAATATACACACAAGAGAAGCAGGTAAACAAACGGCGAAGATAATGTTGAAGATGAATCTGAAAGACAACTATAACTATATTTCAGATACGTATTGGACAAAGTGTAAAATAGATACAGAGTACTAACAAGCTTAAGAAATAGAGAAACACATAATCCTAGATATACTCAATGCAGCCTGTAGGCAGATTACGCAGAATTTTGAGAATGTGCTATAGTTACTTTTTGACGGCCTCAACGGTGAACCTAATGTATTGACCAAAAATAAAGGAATTATTCCTAACGAAACAGCAGATTTAGTTGTTAAGCTAAAGCGTAATATCTACAGTAACATCTGATTGACATTACAATCAGTATAAAACACAGAATGATAGAAGGAAAACAGAAAATAAATCAACCAAATTATAAATTTCGTTCAGAAAAAGCAAACATACTTGGAAAAATTTTTTGATATCGTTATTAGTGAGAAAAAAAATCGAGATCAACAATTAAGAGAAAAGAGTTATTTACACGCAATAGCAACAAAATAGCTACATCGACAGTAGTAAGTGAGCACTGACACTCAACTCAGCAAGAAAACTGAAAAATATTTTAAATTTTGAAATAAAGAATAAAGGAAAATGTTACGACGTTATCCTCGTAACAATTGTGAGTAAAGGTGTATAGAAATTACCGGATCGCTACTAACGAAAGGGTATGACGGACATCCAGAAGAGCAGTAAGATTTTAAAAAAAAAAGTCAGTATCTGAAAATACGTATAAAAAGTAGTAAGAAATGTTTGCTGCGTGGGAACTAAAACTAGGAACCAATAAGGATATAAATTATGAATTAGCTTTAGCAAGAAGAAGAGAGTTTTTGTTGAAGTACTAAATTAATGGTTTTGGTAAGTGAAAAAAAAAAAAAAAGGAATTGGTTTGAAAATACTAGAAAAAGAAGAGATTAGTTTACTTTCTCATAGATTCAGTGCACTGGTTACAATTATAAAAGAGGACATAGTGACACTCTACGATTATACCATCGGTCTATACACTAAAATAACGAAAATTGTATCTGTTAGCTTCTTGCCAATAAGGTTTATGTAGTACTGAAGAATTGCTGAGGTGTTTATTTGTATTCCTTAAGCGTTGTGTCATTCTAATGCCACAGCTCTTTTTAGGTTGATTGTACCTCTGTATAGATAACATTTCACTGCAGGAATTTACTTCGTCGAGTAGGAGCATAGAGCATGATTGGATAAGGAAAACAGAAATCTATTAACGGCCTATCGTAATAGTGACCTGTGGCTAGCAGAGTCAGCGCTGAGCTGACCGTTGGTCCTCTTTGCTGGGCTGGTCGTGTATCCTCGAGTTATGACCGAGGCCTCCTCTCCTCTCTTGTACTCGGCGCGATAAATATTATCTCGGCCACAACACCGGGCCTTTGAAATATGGCAACTGCCCGGTAAACAACGCGTAACTCTTGACCACGTATTAACAAGCTCTGATACATAAACACAAGAGTCGACTTACAGCGTGTCCGGGTTCATCTTGATTACCCTTCGGGTGAAAATTTAGATTCGGCGAAATATTTGTGCCGTAAAATCGCTTGCGGATTACATAAAATACACAAATAATACGGGAAAAATTATTTCAGAGGCGTATGCTGCAATAATCTTTATGGTGCACGACAGAAACAAATCTATAGATCGTCCAAATATAACGAAGTAACAAACACATGATTAACATCACATTTTATGCCTGTAGTGCTTAATCTCTCAGAACAATACAACTACAGCCGGGAAGTATCAAAGTATTTCCGAGCATCCATAAGGCGCTGTACATCACGGTATAAAACAGAAGAGGCTTTTTATGCTAACCTATAGCAGACTGCTAATGTGCCGGGTATTTGCCGATTTTCTGTAACAAAGTTTCATAAGGGTCATGAGCGAACGGGTGACTCAGTGGCTAAGGCGTCTGCCTGGAGATCGAAAGGTCCCCCCTTCGAATCCGGGTTTCAAAGGCCCTTAACCCAACCTTCATCTCAGGCACTGTTTGCTGTGTAAGAACGCTTACGTAGTTCAGATTCCAAGTTATACTGTTAGTCCCCTGTTCCCAGTAATATTACGGTGTTAGGTTAAAGGGGCTACGATAGGATCGCATTGCGCAGCCAATAAAATACCGGTCACCAGATCATTGAGAGTGCATGTGTTTATACCTCTAATGGGCGACTTGTCCTTCAAATTCTGAGGGCAAGGAGAAAGTGGTATTTGCCGTCTTCATTATCCCATGCTGCAAGAGTTCGGGTGTTGTATCGCTGTGGATTGTGCTGAAGAAAACAAAAAGACTTCTGCCTCTATAAATTCCCACAGTTAGCATTTGATTTTATCACTGCTCCGGTCGTGATAGCAAACAGTGTTCCCATGCCATCACTCCCTGCTGTTCACCTGTACAGCGACCCGCTCAGTGTACACTGGATCGTGGAGGCACAGTGGGACCGGGAACGAGACCAGATACCGACCTACTGGTGTACCTGCTTTCAGGCAAAGGCGGGGACGGTCCCCAATATCTGCCTCATAAACCACACGTTTCCCTAAAAGATGCCCTCTTCTCACACATAGAACATAGTTAAACGCTTCGCAGACAGATGGCAACACTCCTCTTCTTCCACCAGTGCAGAGCTCAAGGCAGACACGGAAGACAAGGTGCGTGCACTTATGACTCTGGTACTGGTCGGCCGAACTATCACCTCGGAGATCTCCCAGCCAAAGCCATAATATATAAACAAAAAACCTGTATCACTCTTAACAATGCACTGTGAAAGTAAGTACTCACCATGACGTTCCTAATGATTGCACCCAGCAGTGCAATCCATTTTAAAGGGAGTCTCCCAATGTATCGTTACTAAGCGTCCTCTGTAATTACAGACCCACTGCAACTTAACGGTCAACAGAATATGCAACAGATAGGTGGACGCAAGCAGACATCTATCTGAAGCTCACGGCACCGGATTGAGATGGCAGACAATGTCACACCGCTTGCATTGCTCCACTGCTATGTTAAAGCTTGGAGCAGTCCTACCATAAGGGGGGAAAAAACCAAATATACCGTTTTCTGGTGTCATCACATTTCGCGTTTCAGTGCTCCAGACAATACACTTTCAAGGCTCTAAACGGCGTTTTATTAATACTCTTAATAGCAAAATTAAAGTCTTGATAATACTCCCAAAAGTTCGCGATAATATCACACTCATTAACAGTATACCTTTCTTTGCTTTTAATACTCTGAAACGTTCATATTGTTAAACGAGGTTCCTTTGTAGACCTGCAATTTCAGGCTCATGAGAGTACTAACAGCTTAAACAATTAGTTTTGCGATCCAGATATTTTCGCTGAACTTGGTGTACAAGATAGCAATTTATATAATAGTAATAAATTTCATATCAAACTGAAAATGGAAGTTGATAACTATATACTGGAGATAAAAATGGACAGTGTTCCTCGGAAGAGCTGTGTAAAATAAAGTTTTTCTTCGTTCCTAGTACCAAAAGTCGAGAATTAACACGGAGCAATTTAAGATGTTATATGGTTAACCTACGCTATTTCAATTATTAATTTAAAACTTTTAAATTTTGTTAGCTGAAACAGTCGTTTTTAGGGTTTGTGTAACATCTGAGTGAAAAAAATGAACCCTCATAACATGTCGACTCTTTAACTTAGAAGCTTGAAATTGTTTGTAACTTTAGTTCTTATCAACTTTAACATGACTATAAATTGAAAAAATCGTAGGGGTGGAGGGATTAAAACAGTAATACGATGTTCAGTGAAGAGTGCTGAAAAAAATATTTCCTTTAGTTAATCTTCGTGAATATCAAATGGAAGATGGAATCCACCGACTCCCACAAGTTTGGATTTTCCTTTTTATAACACGATTTGTGGAATATTTTCCCCAAAAATAATAAAAAAATACCTTTCCAAACAGCATTTCGTTTCTGAAACTATTGACAGGAACATTCATTCAAAGTTTGCAGTAACATGCAGCCGGCAAAGTATATGTGATCACTAGTAATGTTTCTGGAGTTTATGGTGGTTATGACAAGAACGGTCAGAAAGCAATTTTGACAAATTTTATATATATATATATATCCAGTGAAGTATAATATATATATATTGCAATAAACCTCAGGCATTATTTGAAGGAGAACTTCATGAATCAGATAGTAAATACGACGTGAAAACCCAGTAATTTTTTGTACCATTTGAAATACTATTCTGCAAAACGTACAATGAATTGTATTTAAAAATAAATTGTTACTGACTTTTTAATTTCTTAGTGATATAATATCTGCACGGAACCGTCAGGGCATGAGACTTGTTCGCACTTGACAAAACTTGTTTCAATTTTTGTTCAATTGGTATGATGCAAGGCACGGATCAGATCACAACTCTTACACATGAGGCTTTTTCCAACAATATGATATAGCGCGATGAACTCGGTAAGATATTTCACGGTATGTGCTATCAAATAAAATGGCGTCTAAAATAGTAACTGGAAGAGAACTTCACTCCTGTTTGCAGAACCAGACAGCTGTTGCCTGTTCGAAACTGGGATTTGATTTTAATGTCTCCATATATCTAAAGTGCTTCAGAATGTAAGCTATCCTTATAAAAGCAGTAGCATGAATAGACAATTAATGGTAGAAAAGATATAAAGTTAATCAGTAAGTGTCTTATGACGGGACGGTAAAATTATTAGTAATCCGAGCTGAAAGGTATATTATATTGATTGGTTACGAGGTTATGAAAATTTATCTCGGACATATGTGACTCAGATAAAATATGCACAGAGATTATTTGTGGTGATTTTGACTGGCCAGTTTACACATTTACACAAGACTTGAAGTGTTTTGGCATCTTTGAAAAATAATTAACTCAGGTTTGTGATATTCTCTTTTTTTTATAAACTTCGAGTAACTGAGTAAATGTGTGTTTTGAATTAGTACTTAGTATCTCAACCAAAATAAACCTACGGTCTTGAAAGAAAGAAGTCCAATTAAAATGTAGAACATTTTAGTAGTTGGTGTGTTGGAGCAGTGAGTTTTCAAAAGAACATTAAACCTAGAGACGTGAATAAAACTTTTCAATATTTCATTTCAGTAGATCCAGAAAAACAATTTTGTTTCACTCTTGGAGAATTTCCTCCATATGACCGAAGGTGGCGACCAAATCTGAGGATAAGAATCAGCTGTAGGTAAGTTCAAAATACAGGAAGGACTTTCATACCAAATCTACAGTACTAAAAACTTTTCGACTAGCTGAAAGCGATTTGGTAGCTCAGTGGCTAAGGCGTGATTCGGAATCCACGTTAAACTGTAGGCGTCCTCTAGGGATTACAACCCTATTTGTAACACAGACGTAAACACAAAGTAGATAAAAATTCAAGCCAATTGGTTCATACACACATTTGCCTAGCTGAAAGAAGAAAGGGGTAACGATGTATAAACAGCTGAGAGACATAAGAGAAAGAGGGTACGGGGAACTTGTTCAAAGCAAAAGAATTGTTAGTTTTAAAGAATTTTGGAACAGATTGTTTATGAATGATTTTCAACAATGCGCTCTAGACAAACTGCAAACGTCAAGTATTACACCCGAAAATGGTGTTTAATTAGTAGTCTTATTCGGTTGGTTTCCCGAGAAACATTCGTAAATATACAACGCCGAGGAAAACTGTTTTTTAACCGATTGTTGCTCGGCCAGTGGCTCCCACTGTGTGTTTACGCTAGCCACCACTCTCCCCGCTGCCCTCGAGCAGCTCGTTAGCCCAAAACCAGTAGCGAGCGGCCGCTGATTTATGCCCCCCCCCCCCAGCGTCGGCTTTTGTTTCTGCTGCCCGGCAAGACAAACAGCGTCCAGCAGTCGCTTCTCTGCCAGACCCACAGCTTGTTTCCCATTTTTTCCTTTCGTTCTGTTTTAAAAAATAATTCACACATGACACATAATTTTAGTTTCAAGAAAAGAGTTTTGTGTCTTGTTTTCGTCCTTGTGCCACTGTTTGTCTTCTTATTCCGTCCTAGCGCGACTTCTTCTTTAGAAGCGTGACTAATCTTACAAACCGATCGCGAATAAACAATTCATTATAAATGAACTGCATCAGTACTGTTCATTCACTTTGTTCCCTACTCTACTGTTCCGGTTGTTGAAGTAATTTGACTGAATGCAGTATACTATTGTGAAGGAAAGAGAAATGTTGTTTGGTATGCGTTTTAGAAGTCGCGGAAACATCTGATGGAACATTCTGTCTGAAACCGGCATCCAACAATGAGATGTTTACGTGAAAATAGATATCGGTGCAAAAACCTTTAGGATCAATTATATCCAAGGAAGTCTGTAAACATAGCAAAATGTCAAAACAATGATTGACAATCAACCAGTAAACACGTCTCAAACTTTACCTACGTCGGTTATGAACTGTTCTTTTATGAAGATACCGAAATGAAGAAGAAACTTCATCTACTTCAATACATGCGTCGAACAATTCGATGAACACTGAAAGGTAAAGCCCGAGAGGATGATCACCTCAAATTTTATAAAACAATGGCAGGACGTACTCTGATGTATAGCAGTTAAACGTGCGTAAAAAAAAAATACAAAAAAAAAAATTCAATCGACCGTAAAGAAGTTTTTAACTAAAAGGACATTCCCTGAATAATTTTGGAATGAATGAAAAAAAATAAGACAGCAACTGAATATATCCTTTTCGAATAATAGAATTTCCCCAGAAAGGGGGAATACTTTGAAGGACCCTGTTCTAAGGATAGGTAATGACAGATGTCCTACAGTATCATCCTACAGGAAAAAGAAATATTGTTAGACCCATGAAGAGGTGGCTTGAAAACTGAGGTCGGCCCTATCCATGAAGTAAGAAAATATAAATTAACACTTGTTGCAACAGTGATTAGTTGGTATAAGTGTTTTGGCACGCTTGTTTCTAAAATCGCAGGGTCAGTTATTATCATGATCAGTTAACAAAAGGTTCACGTGTACATTGTGCAACGAGTGGCTATTTAAGCGTCTAGCACAAGGTGTTACATTTTGCGCAGATTCGCGAAATTGGTGCAGTAAATCGAGCAAGTCATAGATACGTGCAGTTAAAAATCATGGGAAATGAGTTACACTTGCCCAAATATCTCAAGCAGGGTGTCAATCGGAAGGATGTAATAGTCACAATTTCAAAGAAGGTTTTTCAGTATTTTGCATCAAAATGACTAATTTCGAAAGTGAATTACAACATGTCATGAAATTTGCATTCACCACTACAATCCTGATACGAAGTGATCGGGTATGGAATGACGTGCAATAGCAGAAGTTGCTGCGCTTAATGCAAATAGCAGTTTAATATGTACTAGGTCGTCTTTTGAGATGTTAAAAGAGTCGATTTTCGGTTTTAACAAAGATATGTCAACACTGCGTACTACAATGAACTCGTGGTTATAGTTACAGTTGCCCACTTATCAAAATACGCAAAATTTCAATTCGCAAAATTCTGCTTCCGCAAGATAACGTTCGACCGCACACTGATGTTGACACGAAAACCAACGAGGAAGAAATACACTGGATTTGTACCCATTTTCCCCACAATCTCTATTGGCCAGATTCGTTACTATGTGAATAGATTTACATGGAAACGACTTTCCAACGACCAAGAGATATAAATAAAAAATGAAGGTATTGGGTACACTTTCAAAATTCTCAGAAGATAATTGTTCATAGATGCATTTCGAGTATATTTGTGTTTTATATTATGCGAAATGGGTCTTATTTTAGTTAACACTCGTGCTATCAATTCTCAAATGAAAAGTTTTGCTAGAACATGTGGATAAAGGTATATTTAATTGACTTAATTTGAAAATAACGTTTATTCTTCAACATCGACCTTACCCGCTGTTATCATAGAGAAGTAGATGGAATAAGACAATCACCAAAGAAATAAAATTCATTCTACTAGATGATATCGACCTGGTCACAAACCAATTTATATGGTCTGCCGAAGAGAAACGTTCCTGAACATATGAAATCACTATGATGGGGAAAGCTGAAAGTTTATCCTGAAAGACAGAAAAGCAAGCGTCTATGCTGTAATCAGTGTTAAGTTTTGGTTAAATCTCTAGTATAATAAATTTCCAGTAGCCGATGGGTACCATAATTACTCTCTCTCTCTCCAAAAAGAAATTTCGCGAGGAAGCAGCACTGGGGTTGTTATGCAGTTGTTATCTGTCTGAAGTGTCTCTTCATCCATATGGTCTGGTCGAAGAATAGAAACATTTAAACTACTTCCGTTTTTCATACTTAATACCAAATGGTCTGACTCATTAACATAAGTAAAACAGGTATGCATCTTTTTATAACGATACTATCCATGCTAGTCTTGTGTCTTATACAGAGGATAGCAATCTCTTGATAAATCAGTTTTCTGGGATAAATGTACGTGGTAGAATGTTTTTCTTACCAGGATGTTTACATCTAAATCAACCAATCAAGGTACGCGAGCAATGCAAATTTTAGGCTTCACTCTAAATGTTGTATGAAAAATTGAAGGCACCTCACCAGCATCTGTAACCAAGGAGGGTAAAATATCTGAGAAACTCAAGAAAACAAACTTTTACTCGTTTAAAAATCCAGTTTCATCTTTCAGCACTGGCTTATAAAAAAAAAAAAAAAAAAAAAAAAAAAAAAAAAAAAAAAATGAAGGCAAGAGAAAACATTGTTTTTGTTTTGCTTATGGTTTTACGACTCGTCGACTCCAAGGTCATTAGAGGCGGGAAACGATGGGGGACAAAGAATGTAACGGAATTCTAGCATGGTCTTTGAAGGAACCATCCCGGCATTAACCTGGAGTGATTTTGGGGAAACCATGGAAAAATGAAATAAGATTGCCGGACGGGGATTCGAACCAGCGTCCTCCCGAATATGAGGCCAGAACGTTAACGCATTGTTTTGTATAATAGGCTGTTATACTTGAAATGTTTCAGACCACCGGGAATGATTGAAGGAGTTTATCAAAAGAGAGAGAACACACAAATTTTCTACCTGTGGTTCGTCTGAGGGGTGTGACCAGCATTGCCTATCGCCCACTCAGCAGTTGGATGTCGCTACAAATGTAGAACTAGAGACAGCCAATAGCAGATCACCAGGCTGTGAGAGCCAAACATTCCCAAACAAAACCGCAGGGAATGTAATTTCTTACTGTTCGATCGAACTAACATTTCTATGGATACTTTCAATCGATCTGACAAAGTTATTATAGTGATTAATGGGGTTTAAGGCGACAGACTTCTCTACTGCGACAACATAATCAAGCAAGTTTCGCTAGAAAGAGTATTATCTTCTAGCTGATGTTTAACAAACGAAGTAAACGCGGAACTAAACAAAAAAAAAAAAAGTTTTGTAGAAATACCACGTTGTGGTTGTGTTCTATATGTGGCTTGCTGCATTAATAATTCTTTGACAGTTCTGAATCGAAATTCACAAAACAGCTTCGAAGTCATAGCAAACTTTTTTTTTTTTTTTTTTTTTTTTTTAATATGGCATTTGGCTACGCGGCCATACAGCCAGAACTATGTAATTTTGTAGTTTGCAACTACTGTATGTATTGTATCTTTCAATGTATTATAGATTCTACGTTGTATAGACGACACAAGACAAACACAACACTTAATTAAAACCACCCATACCCGAGGCCGGACTCGAACCGGCGACCCCTGCAACGCGAGGCTAGCACGCTATCCCCTACGCTGCCGGGGTCGGCTAGCAAACATTTTAATTAAATAAAAGCAACAGCACTTATTGGATATTATATAAAATTCCAGCACTTAGTGGCAAAGAACATATTGATTCCAAAGTAATATTTAGTTTTGAAATAAAATGTAAACGTCGGAAATATTTGGATTTTGGGTGAATATTCAGACTCTAGGACATTATGTTATACATCAGGACAACTTGGTAGGCACGGATATACTGTCGGCAGACGTTGTTCGTCAAAGCGCTTGTATGCTGAGTAAGAAATGCCGAACATTGACATAAATAGGATTCTTCCTCAGATCTTCACTGCCGATACTCGCTCTCAATATAACGACATTTGTGAGTTGAGTAACATCTTCAGCCACTCTCACGAGTTAGCTTAGCCTGGCAGCACATATTACCAGCCAGAGACTGATATATTTTATCTATCTTATCACAATAGGAACTTAGCCAGAATCAACGCTATATTGGAATTAGTCCCTGTAGCAGTCACGTATTGCCTGTATTATGCAAATGTTAGTAAGCTTTTAAACAAGGTTTTACCAGTTATATGTCTTCGTTCCATTCTTAGAATTAGTTGCTATCTCCACCTACGCCTGCTTTTAATTTCTTGCTAAATTAGTAATCATTACAATCAACGGCTCTGTAACGGAAATAAGGATTGTGTCAGCTTGAATTAATACTAACATCAGATAGTAAGAGGCATTAATATTATAGGTTAAATTCGATCGCGGTGAAAGACAGAAGACGAAGATAATAGTTAGAAATCCTTAAGGTCAGTCCACTAAACGTCCACAAACATATCCAATCAGCAATATAACCATTCGGCCTCTTAAAATTGGTGCCAAGAAGTGAAATATGATCACGCTATCTTACTCTAAGCAATGAAAAGAAAATTCCGTCTCAATTCTCTGTAGTGCCGATTTTTACACTTGATTTTCTAATAAACCAAATTGAATGACCCTGTTAACAAATATATCAAATCATGCAACAAAGCCAAATTCATTTGATTCTTTGCTGCGTGCTGGAAGGTTTCTACCCTGAATTTTTTTGTTTCAGAAAATGCGTAACTCCCAGCGTTGCTCACTTTGAACGATTATCATATAATTGCTGACTCAGATGCTTTAACTTTTGACACCATTATAACAGAATACGCTTCAATTACAGCATTAAATGGATTTTCGACTACTTAATAGCACTCCAAAACTATTACACGCAGAGCAGTATACGGGAGTAACGAGAATACTGATACTATTAAATTGTGAAACTTAAATGCCAATTGTTGCAACTCTAAAGCTACATAACAAAGGGAAAACAGGCTTATGTATTTATGTGCCCCCGTGCAGTTTTGTCATCACTGGCTTAACAGATCATGACTACTGTGTGACTTTCTTTATCGCTAATTTGAAGAGAGTGACTGAACTTCAAACGACAGAAACCATTCGGATAAAAAAAATTAATGTTACAGGAAGAACCAATAGAGAAATGTAACAAAAAAGTCTTAACGATACCACTTAAATGTCACTTACGGTTGCTAAAGATGGAACAAGATTTAACAAAATTACGTGGCTTTTTTGAGTATCAGAAACTAACGTGCATGCGATTGTACACCTATGTTCTCGGCTTTAAATATTTCCGTGTATTCCATTCCCTATCGATATGCTTGTTTGCTTAAAGACTGACAAATATTGGCACTGAGTACATCACACTTACTGGAAACCTTGATCCATGGATTTCTGAGGTAGGTAGTTTTATACCGTATCGTAATTTTCGCTGCTTCTGTACATTTGAGGAACAATTCCGACAAGCCGTGCAACACACAAAACTGCTGACATTGAATAGCTATAAATATTCTTGCCAAATGATTTATGAACTATCAGCAATTCTCATAAAATTAGATTACAATTAATCATTCTGTTATTACTGTTTCCAAAGGAGGATGAAAATGTTGTAGTAATCCCTCATTGAATCAGACAAGAATATCGTGCACACCTGATTTTGTTCGCATGATTCAGGGTATCTCGATGTGACGCGAGAAGTCTGTGGGAGACGTGGTCCAGCTTTCAATGGAAACTCGAAACCTCCACAGAATGAGGGAGTGGGGGCGGAGAAACCTCACTCGGGAATGATGGCGGTGTTGCGAGAAAAGCACTCAACGAACAGCGCACAGTTAACTCTCACGGCTGCCTAAGGATCTATAGACTTCGACACTCCTGGAAGACATAATTATTTCGGAAACAATTTACACTGCCCCAATTTATGAATTTCAGTCTTGAAAACGAGTAAATTTAAATATCTAATAGACATTTCAATAACCGATTCCATCAACGTTCTTCTACGCATTGGAGTGGATAAATGATTGACGAACTGTTAGTTTACAATTATTTAGGGGTGATCAAAATCAGCTTTAATTTAGCTTCGTCAGTATTTATTTATTTAAATGTTTAAAGTCACAGTTTCAATCATTTTACTATTATTTTTTCCCTAAGAAAACTGGTTTAACCCTGCATTTGTAGGAAGATCATCGCCTTCAAACGTTACCTAATGACACTCCTTTCTTTTTATTAAGTGTTGCTTTCAGCCGTTAATTTACTTTTACGCAGTGTATTTCCCCAACTTTAACTCTTTAAATAAACAATAACTTGTCTGATCTTGGGGTTCGGTCGGCCGAGATGGTTGTTGGTTCTTATGCTCCAACAGCGTTCGTAGTGCGTTGTAGACAAATGTATCGAGTACACCATGAAAGACTTTCTTTAGTCTGCAACCATCGTTCTTTGAAGTAATCAAAGGGTTGAGAATTACGGACTCCCGAAGGCTTGCGATTGAATTTCGGTCCAGTTGCCTAACACGTCTTTGATTTTTAGAGATTCAAGCTCAATAAACGTCTTTTTTCTTTATTTTGGCTTTATGGCTCGTCGACATTAAAGTCATTAGAGCCAGGAGAGGATGAAGCCAAGGAACAGCGAGATTTTCAGCCATGGCCTTTCGAAGGAGACATCCCGGCTTTCGCTTGGAATAATGTCGCTAAGGGCGCTAATGACCCCGCCATCGACGCGCTCTTAAACCTCAACAACAACAAAAACAACAACAACAATTTCGCGGAACATGGAAAACAGAAATCTGTCTGGGCGGATGGAGATTTGAATCAGTTTCCTTCCCTATGCGAGATCAGAGGGTTACCGGTAACCCACACATCCTATTTTGCAATCGAACTTCTTTCACATCGCGAAACACAAATTTTAATCCGGCATTACTCTCCTCAGAGATTCTTTGAAGGTGAGTAATCGTGCATTCATTTACACACATCGAAAATCTTTTCTAATGGCAAATATTGCTCTTTCCTCAAAATTACTGTTGATATTTCTTGTTTTCAATTTTGGATCTCTGTGTAGCATACGATAAAAAAGTATAATATAATTAGCTTCTTTTCTTATTTGACAACAGGGTAGTCATAACTGGGTACACAGTAGTTCCATCTTTAGGGCTTCTGTAGTCAGCGTGGATAGTATTTTGTGTTAATTATTTACTATAAATTTTAAATTTTCCATCCATCTTCAGACTGTCCTCCTTTTTGCCCATTGAAAACAGTAGGTATTCAGTCACCCGATACCAGTTACAACTCCTCCAACCCCAGCGCGCAATGCTTGAACGTTTGTATACCACAATTTTCCTTTAACGCTTGTATCTTACACAAATGTTTTATAAAATTGAAACACCCAGAGGGAACCGTCTGAATCACTCCAAAATCGGAGTAAGGTGGAACAGTGGAAGTGATTGAGATTACAGAGAGATGGTGTGCACATAGGTCCAGCCTTCTTCTATGTAACTTAACAGGTCTATGTTACGAACACTCAGTCAACGCAG
This sequence comes from Vandiemenella viatica, assembly GCA_031002005.1. Classification (NCBI taxonomy): domain Eukaryota; kingdom Metazoa; phylum Arthropoda; class Insecta; order Orthoptera; family Morabidae; genus Vandiemenella; species Vandiemenella viatica. Next base: position 53,373,931 of record JARYHS010008075.1, read on the forward strand.
ATATGTCATTTTAATGAACACGCACAAGGTAGTGCCCGTATGACTTATCGACGTCAAAGGGCGCAATGCCAGCAAGTGAGTGAAGTAGAATGTGGCAGAACGATTGGGTTCCAAAAAACTGATTCTTTGTATCATGACATTGCGACACGTTACATGGCATCATGCTACTACAGTGATGCGTGTGTGCACCCACTGATTAGAATAGGGCCGTGCACAGTGACAAGCGAGTACTGAACCACGCAAAGTGGTTACTGCATGGGATGACAGCCACCTTGTCCGCTTGGCCGTAACCGATAGAACAGCTTCGTCCACGGTGTTGGCTCTACGGTGGAATGTAACGGGTGAGGACATGTTCGACGCCGTCTGCTGAGGTCTCGACTGGTGGCACCCATGCAATTGTGTCGGCTTCCTTTGAACAAAAACCACTAACGCCTCGGACTGTAAAGGGAAGTTGAACGCAGTGACTGGCGTAGTGAGTGGAAAAAGGTAGTGTTTCCGGACGATTCCCGCTTCAGCTTTTCCTATAGCGATTGCCATGCACTTATCAGACGCTACCGTGCTGAACGCAATCCATCAAACTACATTGTTGAGCAGCATAGCAGAAAAACGTCCAAGTGTGATCTTTTGGGCGCTATTGGTTATAACATGCTACGTGTTGAGGGCTATCTGAATATAGACCTCTACATCTGGGAGGGTTAGGGCTCTAGGAACTGTCCCTCCTGCAAGAAACTCCACGTACAATATTTCAGGACAATGCCCAGCCACGTGTGGCGAGGAATGTGTAAGCCTCGGTCGACAAGTTGTACTATTCTGATTCTCCTGCAACGACTGTCATTTCTTTGTGGATGCGCCTACAAATCGCATAGTAGCGTGTTCCCTAGCATCATATCCAGGCTCTCGTTGATTCCAAGCGAATGGAACCATGGGGCGGCTTCACTCCGTACTGCATTCTCACGGTCAAAGTGCTTGTGCTGTTCTTTAATTCTAACCATGTGTTATTGTGGTATAATTTCTTTGTAATCACATATCTCCTTCTTTCACAAACAATAGTGTACATTCATTGATCGCTAGGTGCAGCATTAGAGTATGATAGTGGTACTCATCACCGCATAAGGACAGTTATAGTTTGGGCTGCTGCGTTAATGTGCTGTTGTTGCTGCTGCTGTTGTTTAAATATTCCTGTGTGAAAAATGATGCATTTTTTTTATAGCAAAAAACGAACAAGAAACAAAAACGCACCGACGAGAAGGATACGGTTTTTCTTGCTAGAGTGTATCACTTATAATGTTGTAAATGTGTTTTGAGACTTTCAATTTGATAAGAATAGTTCCAGTCTTGGGCAATCGCTGTAAATGGTATAGGCGGGTTCAGACCCACATTTCTTGTTCTGATTAAAAGTGATGAATAAAATTAACTGTAACTGTTTTTTTTAATGGGTTAACGTCTCTTAACAGCGAGGTCTTTAGTGACGGGAAAGGAATGGGGGAAAGGAATGGGAAGGAATTCGGCCATGGCCATTTCAAGGAAGCATCCCGACATTTGCCTGTAGTGATTTGGGAAACCACGTAAAACCCAAATCTGGATGCCCGGACGGGGATTCGAACCGCCGTCCTCCTGAATGCGAGGCCAGAACGCTAACCGTTACACCACCACTCTCGGTTGTAACTGCAGATGTGCAAACCGCGATTGATTAATGAGATGTAACGAGAAGCTAGTTTAGTAATGAAAACATGTTCTCTGGATTCCCTCGTAGAGGCTACGCTGCTTTGTAGCTCTGGCATGTTTACCTTTTTCTGGCTTTACGCTTCGTCGACGTAGAGGTGTTTAGAGGCGGGGAAGGACGGAGGGCAAGGAATGGGAAAGATTTTGCCAAGATCTTTTAAAGGAACGATCCCATCATCCCCTTGGAGTAATTTGGGGAACCCATGGAAAACCAAAATCTGGATGGCCGGACGGGGATTCGAACGCACGTCCTCTCGAATGTGAGGCCAGAGCGTTACCGCTCACCCACCACGTTCGGTGGCATTTCTACTGATTTGCTAAACGGTCAAATGGTTCAGCGACAAGTCAGTTATAGTTCCTACTAATTAGATGTTATTCCTAAACTTTGAGACATCTTCGACTTGTAAAAACAAATGTAGAGCATCAGATTGAAGACTTATGTACTGCCTCAATGTAATATACTCTTAATTTAAATCAAACATAGCCGTTGGCGCCGAGTGTCGCGCGGCCGGCGGAGCGATACAATGCGTGGGAGACGACGGAGCAGCTGGCTCGGCTATTCTGCGAGCCCGAAGTATCGGTGTCAGTCAGACCTACCTGCCTCGGGCCTTTGTCTGCTTTCACCGCATCCGCCCACCACGCCACACAGGTGCAGTCCACAAGCGTTTCAAAACCGGACTCGTATCGGAACTGCTCACGGTGTAAGCTTCAGTTCTATACGAGTATTTCAACAACTGGCACTGGAAAAAAACTTGACATCCTATTTGAACAAAAACCTTACACTGATGTATATGGAGCCTGTATCTATTCTTCGCATAGGATTTACATCACTATGCTATAATCACAACTAAACAGCATCAACTGTGCTAACTAATGATAAAGGTTGTAAAGATCTTTTGATTTTTTGCCCCTTTTAATGGCTCTGGAGCCATACATCCATTATACATTTTGTATGTGTTCTATCAGCAATTGTAATTATACTTATTTTTAGCGAACACTAGGAGTCACAGAACGAACACAGTACTTAATTGAAACTACCCATCCATTGTAAGAACTCATACCAGTGACCACCGGTACGCGAGGCCATTGATCTTCTTGGCCGTACATTACTAGGGTCAGCCAAAAGTGGGCCATGAAATTGTCAAAATAAGGTAAAAACCATTGAGCTGGATGAAAAAGTGATTTGTAGTGTATAAAAATTCTTAAAATATAGAAAGCAAGGAGTTGCGATAGGAAACAAAACAAGTGGAAATTGGAATACCACAGAGTAGTATATAGGGATCATTCCAATTCATTATTCTAAATGGATGATTCTGTTGATGGTTTACAATCAGACATTAAGTTCTTTGGAGATAATGTTGTATAATAGGATCTTAGAGGAAGAAGACTGTGAACAACTGCAGGGTGACCTAGACAGAATATCTAGTTGGTTATGCCAACATGGGATGAAGATAATTCAAAGAAGAGTCACTTTATTAGATACAAAGAGAAAAAACTAAAGGTTAATTATGGTTAATGGGTGGGGAAGAAATTGTCTGTGCAAGACTTGAGTTGTAAATATCTTCATATAATAATCTGAACTGGGCAGGACTTATAGGACACGTGGTAAAAAGGGGGTTCAAAATCCTTACTTTATTGGAGAGTGTGATGGGGTATGTACCACAGTAGTAAGAGAATTAGGTTACAAAATTTCGGTCAGACCACTGCTTGAATATGGCAGTGTAGTACTGGACCCACATTTTAGGCATCATATACAGGAATTGAATGGTGTGCGAAGAAGGGCTGCTAAATTTGTGTCTGGAAATTACCTCAGATCACAATCAGTAACTGATATGATAAGGATACTGAAACTGGACTCATTGGAACAAGGGTGAATAAAGTGCTGGGATTGAACAAGACAGATATTGAGGATGAGGCGTGGAAAAACATTGGTGGAAAAATTAAGAGTGGTGCATGGAAGAAAAAAGATAACCATGAACAAGATCTTGCACTCGGTTTCTGGTATCAGGTCGTCTGACAATTTTCATTCGGAAGTCAGGGATTCAGGGATTGGAATAAACTACCAACGAAAGTGATGAATAATTTTCAAAAAGGTGAAAGAATTTAAAATTAAAATTCATATAGAGAGCAAAAGAAGGCGGATACAAAAAAGGGGAAAACGGGGTGTATAGATACATTGACATAAGAACCTTGAGCTCCATGACAGTCGGAATTAAATCAAAGTTTAGAAACAATAAAAAAAAACTTCTTGGAAGCTAACAAACAGAAGCAATGAAAATTAAATATGACTTAAGATGTAAATGAGTTGGTATGTTAATGTTACTAAATCAACTGTGGGGCAGTGATCGTGCAGGTGCTCGGCAATCATTGATTTGTTATACTGTCCTAGACGGAGGTAGCGTTTAAAGTGTTCTCAAATGATTGACCCTTATATTGCAACAATGTTGAAAGTTGGTACTTTCGTCGAATTTTTGTCGAACAGGGCAGGCGTTAGGGGGGAGGGGTGTAAGTGGGTCAAATGTATCCCGAAGGGGCTCCCCGCCCCAAAAATCAGCTTATTCGGGGCCCGAGAATCCTAGCACCTGTTCTGCTGCCGAAGCCATAGTTGCTGTTTGACAAATGAAATTGTATTCTCTTATCTACATATACTATGCACATATTGACACCATTCTGGTGATCCAAGTTCGTCAGTAGAAGAACGAATCTCCAAACGAAACAGAACATGCTTGAATAGTTTCGTGTAGCTTAATCGTATACTATTGCAAAGCTAAAGATGGCTTTGGTGTGTTTCGGTTATTACAGTGTTATTGTTATTCTTAGTGAGCTCCATGTTGTTGGTTATAGCTGCACACTGTGTGGCGTGGCTGTGTCTCGTGGCTGAAGCGCCGTGTCAGGTAGTTGTACCCCCCAGTAATGGGATTTCTGCAGGTAGCGCGGAGCGCAGCCAGATGCGTATCTCGGGCCGTGTCAATAGCCGCTAACTAGCTGCTCCGGACGGCTAGCCTCGTGTCACCTCCCATTCCAGACCCACCGAGTTTTATGGTTCCTCCCGAGTTAACTGCGCTGGTCGCCGACGTGGGCGGCTCCAAGCTGCAGATGGTTGGCGGTACACCGGCTGCACACTCAGCACTAGCTTTCGTTAACTTTCCAAAGGTCCTGCGCAAAATTTGGTGTCGTAATTGCAATATTAAAATTATCTGACATCTATGAAAACCTTTGTTTGTTTCCTACTCGAGGGGAAAAAAAAAATGCTCACTGCAAACTCTGTTATATATAGTGTACTGCTGACTAGATTCAAGGTATTCAATTTTCCAGTTTCTGAATTAACTTCATGTTACTGGGTAATGTTTTGTGTTTGGCCCACAGGCGTTAGTGACACCTTCTCAACCTGGTAGACGTTAAAAGTGAATCATTATCATTTTGATTCGAGGCAGTGCGAAATTATCCCAGAAATGAATTAGCTGATTTTCGTGCTGCCATCTTTATTAAAGTTTTATTAATTTTCCTCTCAGATTCCTGGAACATGTCGCCAATAACCAGCTTTCTGTCTACGCAGTTTCAACCAGTATTCTTTGTCAAACACGTTCTTCTACACCTGTCTCTCCTTTACACAATCCCGATTAGCAGGAAGACGGGTAGAGTTCTTTTAGATTTTCTGGAGCTGAGGGCTGCTCAGAGACCTCACCCGTCTGACTCATGAACAGAGGAATACTTATCCAGAGCTTAACATTTACTCAAGAACTGTAAAAATTACGACCGAGAGTGGTATTCTAACCAAGGACCTCTCGATCGTCATTCAACCACCAAAATCACCTTAAGAATGCGCTAAGGACGACTAGATCACTAAACGAGAAAGGATTTTAAATCAATAAACTTAAATAAAAACTGGTTGTTACGAAGAACGAGAATGTCGAAGGATGCTGATAGGCTTGTATGTATAGGTAATTTATTTTAGTATTTCTAAACCAAACTCTATACCACCTTACAAATATAAATTTCTTCCGAACACTTGCACTACTACAGGTTTGAGGAGTTGCATCTGAAATTTTCAGTATTTGTTATGTTTATTGGAATGTGAAGACCTACTCACCAAAGTAAGGCAATTACTATTGCGAGCTGTCACAACATTTTCCGGTTGAAAATTTTGCTGTAGCCTTGCCAGTATAATTAGTTTTATAGAATGCTCTAGATGACAGTTTTGGTTGCGTGTTATGGGTAGTGCTTTATTCATATTGTGTATTGGGATCAAGGAAGTAAGAGAGTGAAACACGGTGCCGACCTATTCAGGCCTACTCTTCCAAGAGAGACTGGGGGGGTGGCACCATGAATCAGTATCAATATTGTCGTGTGCCCTTCCTCCAGACACACTCTGGACAACTTTGCTATTTATCAAAACTGTAAGTACAAAATCCGGTAACTAAGCACAGTGGCTTGGGCAATCAATTCCCGTGCCACTGCTACAATTTCAGCACCCTCTAACTACAAGGGGATGGTAACTTGGTGCTAGTTATTACATTAATCCAATGAGTTCTCTGGGTTGTGTACTCCGATGAGCGGCAACACTCGTGTCTGGCATTCAGGACGCGGATTCAAATCCCCGTCCGACCATCCAGATTTCGGTTCACCGTGGCTTCCCGAAATAAATCCTAGCGAATTTCGGCATGGTCCCTTCAAAAAGCCATTATCGAATTCCTTCTCGTTCCTAGTTTCCTGACTCTAGTGACCTCGATGTTTATCAGGCGTAATACCCTAACAATAAAAAAAGTTTTAAACAAGAGACGTAGATCAGCGTGTTCCTTTTGGATCCAAATATAAACACCAGAAATTCATACAAAGTCATCTCCGCAACTGTCCTATCCCAGCTGTTGGTTGGCATCGAGTTAAAACGATCAGCCGTTTTACTCCGAAATCAGGTGATAGCTTTGTCTTATTTACATTATTGTAGCCTATAATAGTTATAATTATAAACTCGAGTGTAGATGTAATATAAACCATATTGACAGGTCTGAATTGTCCCACAATCCAAATGAATTTTTAATAATATACCTATTCGCTGTCAATCTTCACCATTCATTTCGATTGTTAATCTGTTGTGTGAGTGACAACACTGGTCTTTTCTGTTTATATCACCACTTCTTGTATTTCTTACATTTTCGTATTGAGAAATGTGACTGTTTCAGTTGCTACTTCTCTCCGTAATTGTCATCAACATAACAGTTCACTTTATAAACACTGCCAATGAAATGTAGCGTACCTTATCGACAGAGATGTCACTTAACTATCTTAACAATATGGCATCCCAACAAAGTAACGCTAATCAGTAATACGAGAAACATTACTCCTAGATTTAGTGTGATGCTCCTCACCCAAGGATTTATTTAGTATGTCGTTGGGACTGCGGGAATTCACTATCTCGGTTTATCTCGTTATATCTATAATCTTGAAAAGAGTGCATTTTAATACATTTCTCTGAATCCACTATAATCGTTAGTTTTTAACGACCTTAAGTGTCATCTTTAATACATAACTTGATTGCAGCTTGTTTTGGGATATAACAAATCAGCTTCTTAATCTGGGATATATAAACTGTATCTGAATGTGCTTTAGCAGAATGACCGCATTCACTGCGAAAATCGAAAACATTCGTTTATCAACTCAATAAGCAAATTTTTATCCTAAAATTAACAGATAGTTAAATTTTTACGTAAATATTGCTTCTCTAATGATAGCATCATATTTTGCATCTTCATATAGAATTTTTATCAGAATTATACCATAACACTGAAGACCCAGTTGTTGAAAAACCCTATGGTTCTAACAACAGCACAATCGCGCTTTCTATCAGACAATCTTTAAAAATGTCAGCAAGCTTGATTTTTCACTAAGTGACAGCAACCTTACGATCTTTCATAATTTTCTTATTGCTGCAGCCCTTATTGTTATTCTCGCGTAGCTATTCTACATCTGTCCCTATCAACTTTCTTTCTTCAAAACAGAATACGACGTTTTTTGATAACAGCTGAAGGTAGTGTTAAACACTGAACGACGGAAAGCTATCTAAGAAAAATACTTTCCTGTTGTCAGTTAACATTCTGGCCATTGTATAGTCATTACACAAGAACCTACGGTAAATGAAGAACAAACGCTGTTAATGAAAGGAGGGGATAAAATTGGCCAAGCAGCGAGAGAGGAGCGGACGTTGTTGCAACGTTTTGTGTCTCGCAAACGGTCCGTTAAGCGCTTGGCAGATACAGGGTTCCGAAATAGTGAACTGAGACAGCGCTCAGAGGCGTACTGAACAAATATTGGTGCAACCACTTGGACTGACGCTAGCCAGACCACCCGCCTCCTTGAACGCATCAGCACGAGGTCAGAGGAAAGCCGATAAGGAAAGCGGGAAACGGAGATATGCTTTAAAGGGGATAGCATATTTGAGGAATCATTACGCTGCAATGGAAGATGTTAGGTACAAATAAGGTCTCACTGGGTATCTCATTAACAATAATTTCTATTCATTATGCAGGGGATTCACAAACTGAAGCAGGACATTTTTTTTTTTTTTTTTGGTGAAATTTGAGACGGGTTAATTCTCACCTCAAACCTTACTGTCATAAAATTTCACATACAGAAAACTCCAAAGAAAATATATATCTTTCGAAGATAATTTTGTTCAGTAGGCAAACTGAAATTCTAAATAATTATTTCAAATTTTAATGTCACGCAAATTTCATCCAACATTTGCCCATGAGGTTTCGAAACTATTAACCATGTGATACTCTCTGAGTGTTCTTTGCTTATGGCTCAGTGAACCTACACAATTCTAATAGTAAGTAGATTCCAAGAATGAACAAGAACTGTGGGTTCTTCTACAGAAATTATAGTGCTATTTTCAAAGCTAAAAAGAAACAACAGACGAAAGAAAGAGATGAAATCTTTGGTCACTTGTCAAGACATCTGAGGCAATGTTTGATTCATTAGCAAAGGGAGCACTAAAGGAAATCGAAGATACAGAAGAAAGCAAAGCATATAATTGAGAAATTATAAGAGGTGAGTGTAGATGAAATGAAGACCTTATGAAAGGACAGGAGAAGGAAGAGGAATGAATCAGGTAAGATTAATGAAAAATAAAACTTCAATATCCTACACAACTCTGTAACTATACAATCTGAACAAACTAAAAGATATCATCCATTTTAGTTCTCTTTTTTACCTACTACGAGTTGAACGAAACTACGATAAACTACATAAATAAAATCGCGTGTCTCATCAATAAAAATCAATTAAATACTAACACGATTTAAAATTGTATTATTTCATTTACTGATCTCAGAAATATTGTTTGGGTGTAAAAAAAAATTTCCTACTTTAACGCGTGTGGAGTACTTTATTGGTTTTCATTCGCTATTATCATCAATTGCTTATGTATGCAGCAACATTTAACATTTTTCTTCTTGCCAACGAAAATGGAAGATATGCGATAGTTTTATAAGGGTTCTCCTGTCTATCTTCATGCAGGAAGGAATTATACCCTTGTTTGAGGTGATTGTAATTTGTCGTCTCCATGGGGAAAGGGGGGAGGGGGGGGGGACTGCAAGACAATGGCTGAGCACAGCAAGTATTTCGATGTTCAAGGAAACAGTCGGCCAATAAAACCTTCAAAACAACGATAACACCAAACTGCAAAGCTTCATTTTAGAAATTTTTCCTATTCATATACACTGCATAATATCTTTAAGGGTGATGTCTGATTTTTTGAGGAGCCAGAAACGAAACGACGGAAGGGCGCAGGTTCTGTCAATCCTTGTGGGATAGCGGTAACGATGCGATATTGTATTTGGGAAGACGTGAGTTTAACCTTCGATTCGGCCGTAGAGATTTAAAATTTCCACGATTTATGGAAATCACTTAAGGTGGATGGTGTGATGATTCCTTCAGAATCCCATGACCAAATTACTTCTTATTCTTTGCCCATAAACATCGAAAAAACAACAAAAAGTAAAATTTCTGACGTGATTTAAGTGCTATCCTGAGGTTTTTAGCTGCAAATAAGTTAATATCATCGTCAGCATAGAGATAACGCAGAGTTTCTGGAAGTGATGAATATCGATTTGATTTCGTTCTTTTCTTACTCAATATTAACTTGGTTTAAATATGATAATTGCTTATAGGACGTACACTGAGGACATAGTTATAGTTTCCCCCTTAACTTAGGAGACAAGTAGGTTTTCATAATTCTTACAAGTTCAGAAATTGTATTTTATTGCGAGTTGTACGTACTTTTCATAAAGCTGATAACGTTTGCAGACATAATGAAACGATACGTTAAAAAATAAATTAACTACACCACACAATGTGCACTTTGTAACAGTATTCAACAAGTGACAGCTTTTTGAACTATAACTGAACACAATTGTAGTAGAGAACGAAAAATCACCGGTCACAAGCCAAGAGTAATAGGTATTTATTAAATCTGGTATACTCATCAAAAAGTTAACAAAGAATGGGACACGTGAAGCATCAAAGATATTAGTTCACCATCACTTGGTAAGTTGTCACAACCCAATGTTGCAGTCAGGCGTCGCGGGCTCGATGAAGTCCGTACATTCTCTATCGCTGTGTGCATCCCTTGTTGCATATCACGCAGGCGCGTACCTACTGGCACAGCAGTTCTGACGGTATCTGCAACCACACAGAATCATGTGAGAATTAAGATTTTCCCGGGGTATGGCTGACAAGAATTCTTCTCCGGCAGAATACCCGAGAAGAATTCTTGTCACACGGAATAATTTTTCTCATAACGCTGATTCCTACTACTTGATTTTGTTTTCTACACTGTTTCCCTTGGTGCCCCTGTCCACGCCGTCCTGTTAGCTGGTGTTACCAAGCCGTTTCAGTTACTCAGATGTTGTCAGCGCCCAGTTTTTGCTCCACAAAACACAAACAGGAAAGAGACCAAGTCGTAAAATTTCAGCAGTGTTTCCAGTTATTACAATTTTTACCTTGATTTTTTGTTTATTTATTGACTAAATATCATTTTCATTATTCAGTTTGAAGGCATTACTGAATTATTTAGCAGATTTTAAAATAACTATATTTATATTTTCTCATTTCTCTGGGTATGAGTACTTCTTTCAAAACCCGTGTAAATTCATCTCTATCAGCATTTATTCGATAATCTACCGTACTCTTAAGTTAAGACAATTTAACAAAGTTAATGTCAGATTTTCTTTCGGACACAAAACTGTGAAACAGAATTCTATAGTTCTGCAAATTGAAGAAAGTAGTAAATTTGTCACGTACATATAACAGACCAAGATCTCGTGGTAAAATATTTCTGTGTTCAGTCTGCTGGATTTACCAAGTTGGTCATGTTCAAAGAACAGTGTTGATAAAGTCTGCATTATTACACTGCCACTGAGGTGGTATTCACTAACTTACTAACTTTTCCTGTTGACGAAAACCATTGGTAGCTTGTCTGAAGCACTCCAAGTCTACACCTGCATTTAAGAAAATGCCGAAAAATGCTCCTATTCTCAAGCTTTGTATCCATCATTAGTTTAAGATACCAACTTCATCTATTCAAGACTTAGTAACTGATTATCCCTGTGAAACGATTCTGGTTTGCCTTATCCTGCTTAAAATAAAGTTGCCAAGTGATATTTTCAAATCTGCAACCACAACCACAACTCATCGCCTTCATTCACCAGCACAACGTGGAGTTTCGGTTGTTCGTAGTGTCGAATTCTCCTTCGAAATGTGTGTTCTAGATTTTGAATTCTTCAGTTGCTACCCCTTTCATTTTCTGGTGTCTTCTTGTCTCAACCCTTTTTTTTCACTTTCTTTGAAACTGTATCTGCATTCGCGCGAGACACACTTTCTTCAGCTCTGAGAGCTCAGGTTTAATGTTGGTACTTATATTCAATTGTATCTGTATCTTTTTAGAAACAGCTTCATCATAGTTTGATTGTGAAATCTCTTTCTAGATTGTGAGTGGAGACGTTCCCAACGTACTGATGCAACATAATCTTCCCAGGTGTTCAGCTGGATGATTTCGTAGTAACTCAGCCTTTCGACAGCTGGCTCTGCTGTCTTCATCACGTGTCAGAAAGCTTCAGGTGTTGCAAGCTGGCTGTCGCCGTCTAGGCGGTTACATTCATCTTGCAACAACTGATGAAGACAGCAAAGCCAGCTGTCGAAATGTTGTGTTGCTACGACACTATCCTGCACCCGGGAAGATTCTATTGCTCTTCCCAGAGGTTTCACTACCTGTTACACTTTTCTCTAATTAAAAACACACCAGAGATCATCTTTGTTATTATCTTTGTTATTCAAAGAACGCGTCTCAGCCCAAAAAATACATTTCGGTATCTATGCCTCTTTGAGATGGACGTCTTATTGCCAATGAACCACAGAGGAGTTGCAAAGAAATCAGTCCCTTGCGAATATTTCTGGTTTGTCTTCCGCTATGCTGAGTCCTCGTCTGCATAAAGTGCCAGCTTAGCTGTAACCTGTGACTCAGCTCGACGGCTTTCTAAATGAGGTAGTGACAGCAAATTTGCATTCAGTATTTATAGAGGTACGAATTCACCTACCGCACTCGGTGGGTGAGTGGTAACGCCCAGCCTCGCGTTGGAGAGGACACGGGTACAAATCCCCGTCGAACCATCCAGATTTCGATTTTTCCGAGATCACTGAAGGCACATGGAGGAATGGTTCCTTCAAAACGCCATGGTGAATTCCTTTCCAATCCTTGTTCACAATCCTCGCCCGCCTATAATGACTTTGATGTCGTAAGTAGCAAAAACATCGAGTCCGTATATAAATGTCGGCGAAATATCATCAGTCATACATTTGCTTACTTATTTTGATGTATGCTAAACTCATTATACACACTACATAGCTCCTATAATTGAGAGAATTTAAACATATGTTTATAAAACTTCTTAACTTCTTACTCACCAACCTTTTGTACCCTCACTACCACGTCTCCCAGACAAGCATCTCAGTTCCATTCAGCAGCCTCTTTCTCACACCACCTAGTAACTTATTTCCCCGTTGGCTGACGTTGTCCTACCGAAATCGAGACTACTTTCCACTTCCTCTGCCAATATCTCTCCGAGGCCGCGCCTCGCATACACAAAACGTCCCCAGAGACTACACAGTCAAACTGACGCCAGCCCCCCTGCAAGCTGACACCTGCTTGCACAAAGCAATGCGACCAGGAGTGTTCCTTGCAGCTTTTCGAGTTCATATTTCCGTTCGTATCCCACAATATACCGCTTATCTAAATTTTTATCTGCAGTATTCCCTTTTTGTTTACATGTCTTTTACACACTTTAGCTACACCGATTAGTTCAGCGCCTATTTCAGAAAGGATATTATAAATCTTTACACTATGAAATCTTTATGCTATCAGCATTACCATCACTGTACTTGACTTCTCGTTTCCCTTAATATTCCTAAAAAAATTGTTCTGAATATCTTTTATATAAAACATATTTTTCTGAATCTATAGAAATTTTATATATATAAGAGGTAGGAGAAGGCCAGCTGAATGAGAAAACGGCCGCTAACTTGAAACCATTCACAATAAATTCGACTAATATCCAGTTAGCAGAGCAAGCTCTAAATTCAGCGTTGTTAGTTGGAGTCAAACGGCAACACCTAACCATAAGAAGAAGGATCAACCATAGGTCATGTCCCTAAAACCAAACAACTCGAGATGAAGTGAAGATACGTAGATGAGAACCCGTTTTTCACCCTATATCATCAAGGGTCTCATGTATCATAACAAACCATGTGACTGAATTTCTGCTTTAACCAAATTTTATAGTTCGTTAAGAGCACTAAAACGATAAAATTGCTATTGCAAAGATGCTAATGTCCTGGTGGAAGAAACGCATGAAACATTCCATAACTGTATTAGAATTAGTCGCTGAAGAGAAACATGGTAAAACTAGATCATCTCATACAACCTCACACAATCTATGACTGCGCACTTGTTAGATAACTTGTCGGACAAGGATTCAATTACTTTAAAAAAAAATTAAATTCGTTGTAGAAAAAACTAATAATCAGCTTTCTTTGTATTCTATTAGCATATTGCTTTCCTATGGATGTTGGGCGGAAATTAAAAACATAGCTGTACTATGTTGGTATCAATTTGCTATTTTGCAAATAGTAACGAATGCAAGTTGACTGAGAGGAGGCATTTTGACCATTAGGTTCTTTTACACGTAGTAATTTACTTTGAATCCATGTTCTTTTGGACCTGCAGTGGATCCATAGTAATCTTCTAGTTTCTTCTTGGGAGGATTTATTCAATTGTTCAATGAAACACTACGTATAATTTGAAAATTCCAAGACAAAATTTCCATTTACGTCATACCGTTTAGTTTTGAACACGCGATTGTGAAACAAATATAAAGTAAGCAGTCCGGGATTTCTAACTCAAGTAAGTTCTGTGGCTGTGTTGTTCTGGAATTTTTTTATGAATAAATGGAAAATACTTAAAGAAATATTCATCGTAGTGCAATTTAACAGTGAAAGTGTTGTTTGATTTATTGATTCATCGGCAGAAATGCATTCTGTAATTATAGCACAACTAAAACAGAAAAAAATAATTTTTTAGTTACAAACAGTATTGATAATCGATTGGATCCGGATCTTAATGATATACCGATGATTCGGGTGTGGATATTCGTAACGATCTCCTGTGAACTGCATGTGATCAAATCATTAGGAGTAAACCTCAGAGAACAAGTTGAGTGATCATATGGACGAGTCAGTGATCGACCACATCACGGACTAGTCTGTTACGCAGGCTATCGAAGTTTTCACTGGACGAAGTTAGATTCACGAGAAGGAATTTGCCATCATCGTGAAGCCTCTGGTAAATACAGGCAGAGAACTACAGAGTGTAATCGGATACGATCCAGTTAATCCAATGTAAATGAATTCCCTCATCCAGCTAAAAAGCGGTGGTGTCCATGATTCTGTATTGCCAGACCACTACGGAAGAAGTGCCTGAATTTTACTCGATCATCAGAACCTTCAACCATCCTCAAAGGTTTGAAGTGATTCTCCTAAGACTCTGTGAACAAGTGACACCCTTTGATTTCTACCGCTGCCTAAAAAAATTCGTGTGTTGATAGCGTCCGTAGATAGGGCAAATATTACGGTGAGACGTGCGAACTCAGGACTGAGTTCTGCAACAGGATAAAGTTCCACATGGAGAACCCAGACACTGCTTTCAAGACTGAGATCAGGTGCTATGAGATCGAATGCATTCTGAGCTAAAATATATGGGTATTGGGGTTTATTACATAGACCAATGATGTCAGGGCAAACGTGTACTAATACACAAACAGTTGCATCATGTGTAATCTGAGAACACACAAACTCTACGTGCCAAAAAGTATCTCAATCTACATTGGTCAGTGCTTTCTGAAAATTAATCAGATATTTTAGTTGGTAAACTTTATTCCGCTGTAACATCTCAAACGGAAATTAACTGCAATTTTAGAAGCGCATGTTTGTGTAATAACACGAAATTAAAAATCGTATTACCGCTGTCAAAAAGTATTCTTCAAAACAAGAGACAACCTATATTTAAATCTTAACCCAAGAATGTGGAATAACTTTTGGGCTTAGTTCTTGATGGAATTTAAAATGTGATAGTACAGAAGGTTTTTTTTTCGAAATAACTGATGATTTTCTTAAAAAGAAGCTTGCAAACAAAAGATACAGGAGTTGTTACATTTTGAGATATCTGTTGACACTGAGTGTACTTTGAGAGAGGGAAGATGCAGACAAATGAGGATGTAGGTTAAAATGAGTACTTCGAGGTGAAACGATTATCACATGAAACGAAAATGAAAGAAACAAGACTGATGACAACGTCTAAGGCAAAAAGCTATCCAGTCTATACCTATACTGTTCATTATTTGTTCCAGATCTGCGTTGGTGGCTGGATCGAGCAGAGGCACATGCCGCCGATCCGGTAGCAGTGGCACAATAGGTGCTCGGACGTCCGCCTCACGGCGTCTGAAGAGGTGCTCGAGGAGGCACATTGTGGCCGCTCGCACCTTGAGTGTTTATCCGGCAGTGCATTAAGCCACAGTCGGGCGCGCTACCTGTGGGCTTATCCCGCCATTCAGAGCCACTCCATTCAGCGGGACTCTGTTAATTCTGCAGGCTCGCTGATTGGCCGCGTTCTGTTGTGGCGGCCGCTTTTCAAGGCGGCGTGGCACTCGCGCCCCCGCAAACACTGTGCGCTCCACCTGCCTGTTTGCTCTGCACACACGCAAAGATCACAAACTCTGTGTATCTAGATCCAAGAAGAAAAACTCACAACGTGGAAACTCAGCTAAGGCTTTCTCCTCCACAAACGGTACTTGTAGAGTGTCTGATTAACATTCCAAGAAACAGGAAACCTGTTTTCTCAGTCAACGATCGTATACAAGTTGCTTGCCGCCTGGATATCGGAAATCAATCCTATCCTTTAGGTGATTTCATCGAATTTTCCCTGTAGTGGCGCGTACTAATAGTGTTCACGTCACAGAAACACTTGTATTGCGATGGCAAAAACTACAGTACAGTCATCTGTGAGTAGCATAGGAAATTCGCTTGCATTGGAATCTGTCGCACTTCACCCCGGCTAAGCATCTGAACCTAACCTCTCAATTGATATTAGGAGCAAGTCCTAAAGTTGAGAAATCAAGATAACCTTCTCAATGACATCGTAATTTCCAATGTGATTATAAAACATCGAGAGTCCTCTGAAGAAGGAGAATATTGTCAGTAATAAGGAACAGTTGCGTTCCCTATAAGCTTAAAGTCTGATACAACAATGCTGTTCCACTTAAAATTGTTCATCTCAAATTTCGGAAAGGAAAAATGTATATGATTTCAATAGTAATCACAACAAACAGGTTAACAACGTTATGTAATTGCTAGACATTGTACAAAGTGAAATATTGAATGAATCTGTGACTTGATTTTATGTTACAGGAAGGCGACACAAACAACAACGGAAAAAGCATTAAGAAAATTAAAACAAAACTTCTATTTAAATATATATGTTGGACTTCTGTAATCAAATACATGACAAATAACATGACTTTCAGACAAATATTGAGATATAAACTTTCTCGTAACCGTATGTAATGGTGTTTTTATCTATTTTAATGTACTGTCTACATAATTATGTGACTTTATGCCCGTCGTCGTCAAGGTTATCAGGGCGGGAGAGGACTTGGAGAAAGGAACGAGATGGAATTCGGCCAAGGCCTTTAAAAGGCCTTGAGTGATTTGGGGAACCCATGGAAAATACAAATCTGTATGGGCTGACGTGGATTCGAAACCACGTCCTCCCGAATGTGAGACTAGTGCGTTAATCCTCACCCACCACGTTCAGTATCAGCTATTAACTTGAACCTAACATGTAACGAAAATAAAAAATTAAAAAATTGGGAAAATGCAAATAAACCCATGTGCCGTTTAAATGCTCGCAGACAACGAGATCAATAGACGCGGGAAATGAATAGGGCATAGAATTAGGCCATAGCCTTCTGAAGGTCATTAGCTTTGTGTGATTTCGTGAAAGTACGGAAAACAGAAATCTGGATGATTGGGCAGGCATTTGAACACGCGTCCTACCGAATTCCAGGCCCGAGACTTACCGCTCATCCGCCGGGTTCAGCTGTGGGGTTCCATTCTCTAATGACCTAGTCGCATATCTCACCTGTGTTATATCAGATTGGCCCAAAAAAAAAAAAAAAAAAAAAAAAATGCACGATGCATTTTTAGATCATGTGGCGGATTCCCTCCCACGGCTCTCTAATGCCACGCGCGCTGCTTATGGTATCTCTCAGTTACTATCAAATACATTACAAATACTTTAGAATATAATGCACTCTGAATTAGGAAATTTTTAAATAAAATTATACTAATGTATGGCATAATAACCGAAATTAATTACATTTGTTAATTTCTTTACAGCTCACAAGATACATTAGAAGTAGGTGTTTTTAATGTTTGTGATTAAAACAAAGAATCTAGTCACCATTTGGGACAAGTTTCAAGATCGTAAGCATTGACATTTTTGAGACAGGCCTGGTAACAAAAATGGTCCAAACTTGACAACTCTGGTGGGCACTTGCGTCTTTATTTTCCGATGAAAAGAATTAAGAAAAACAAATTTCAGTGACATCTGCTTACCACGATGTAAACATGGATACCACACAAGCTGAGGTGGGAGAAAAAAATACCTTCATTTATTTCTATGCAACCACTTTACAAAATTCTAAATACGAGATTCAGTGTTTGCTCAAAGAAAATACCACTGTAAATTTGAAGTCTGAGTACTTATTTCGTTAGTGAGGTAGAATTCTGTGATAATCAGACAGACAGTGTGGTGCTAGTTAAGTCTCAGGCTATTAAAGTTCAGTACTCCAATGAACTATTATGTAGTAGGTGAGACGAGAGTCGCTAGCGCAAAAATCAATACTTAAAATATTTTCGGGCCAGGTAGAAAACTCTATTCCATTGATCTGCGACATCAAGGCATGTCTTTGCTTGCATTGCTAGTATAATTTATCATTTATAATCAAATTTATTATAGAGAGTACTTATTAGAACGTATATAACGCAATGCACTATTAACTAAGAGCACTCTCAATAAGATGCTGTTGATAGTTCGTAAAGTAATTATAAGAATAATAGTTTTGCTTTTTCAGTTGTAAATCACAAATCATTAGATAAAAATTTTATAAGTAGTTCTTGTCTATACACAGGACATGATCGATGCTGGAGATAAATAGTAATATCGTTTTTAGACAGACCGCGTAGCAAACATACTCACGGGTGAATTCTTTACCAAGGAAAAAAAAAAGAAAAACTTCTTAGCCCTCTTCATGACGAACTTCAAGCAACTGTACCCCATACTATTGGTTAAAAAAAGCAGTCTTACAAAATATTACATAAATATTTTCGTTTGGGTTAACTAGGACCACCTTAAACCTACGTTTGGCTTAAAGTTGCTTTCGATGTGTACGCAATCGTGTCACAAATAAGGTTTTAAGGCTACAGAGGACCTACAATTTAGAGTGGAATCCAAACCACGGGAACGATCGGTCGTACTTCACATTACACAGCAAGCTGCGCCACAGTTGAAGAACAAGTCGAGGGCGATTAAAAAAAACCAGCTGAGACTGGAATTCGATCTGAGGACTTTTATACCTTAACCATTGAGCAACCAGACTGCTCTAAAATATTAAATACTTTACTCGGTATCGGTTCAGCGACAAACATAACGTGTGCATATCTTGTTTAAGAGATAGAGGCATGTGACAGGTAGCGGGTACTGAACCAAAAAGATATTCAAACAAAGTCACTGCATTCTCTTTACATAATTCACTTTCAGGATTATTTGAAATTCGCGCATTAATAATAATATTTTTATTAAATTTAGAATCAATTTGGCTAGTAATTATTTTTATTCAACAGAGACATCCCCGGATGATCGAAGTCTGGTGTTCTTTTCAGCCTAAATGACAGATCTTTGACGAGTCTTCCACCATATTTGGAAAGTCATCAACTTGAAATATAGTTGAATAAAAACTTCCTCATTTTTTCAGGAAGCACCTGTAATTTTATCGCTATAAATATTTATAACTGAAATAATTTAGTTGAATAAAATATTCAAACCAATTTTTCTATCTGAAAATCCTTCTCTATTGAAAATCCATTAAATGCACTCGACGTTTGATTCCTAATTCACATTGCTAGAAAATTGGAACAGATGCGAGAAATATTGTCTGTAGTAGAAAAATTAGTTGGCAGGTGTATTATAGTATCTGCTCATTTAAGACTTGACTGTTCTAACGACTGTTTCACATGAAATCAAAAGAGTTTGTAACAATTCACTTTCTTGGACTTTTGTTAAGATTTTAAATGAATAATTTCACCCATTACTGTAAATCTGAACCTGTAACGTGCCATATGCTAGTATACACTTCATTCGTTCCGAAACCCATCTCCATTCCGTTTGCGACTACGTAATTTCATATTAAGCTATATTATTACTGTAAATTCTATTGTGTTCATTCAAGCTATCTCTAGAACGTTTGACAAACTTGTTTGAGTCACTGCAGGCAGTAATTTGGCAGGAAAGACTTGGTAACTGCACAGCCGCCGGTTCATTTGATGTGTCATGTAGTTCTTGCACGTAATTGAATGCTGACGCACGTAATACGCTTGTGTTATAAATGCTTTGCTGAAACATTCTCATTGGTTTACAAGCAAGAACTAAGCTGGCAGACCGTGTAAACTGGCGCGCCGAGTGAAGCCAAGTTTTTCTGGTCTCTCGCTTTCGACAGAGAAAGCCCGGTGTGTATTAGTTTCTTATCCATACGGTTCATTAGTCAGCAAATGTATGCTGTCCAGCACCAGACGTAAACGCGGAAATCACTTGAAACCAAATTAAAATCCAACAAACAAAACTTTGAAAAATTAGTTACGTTTACATGTTTTAAAGTTTTAGTATGCAAGAACACAGAACCATGAAAATGTAACCAGTGAGAAATTAGTACTTATTCACAGATTCACCTCTACTATCAACATCAACGCCATATGTGGTTTAATTTGGAGAATTGCTCCCACCATGTTTGTTTGTCTTGGTTTATTTTTACACTCTACAAGAAGAACCAAATGATCTTTCTTTCGTTTTCGTGGAACATTCATTTCCGCCACCACGAACTATTTGTTCTTTAAGAAAAAAAAGTGCTAAGGATTTCTTCTTTAACAAGAAAAGTCATACTCTAGTGCTCTGCTTGTATTTCTTTTTCATGTATTTCAAGTTTTCAAAAGGACACTCAATCACTACAGGAGACAATGAGAGATGAAGTTAAAGCATTGAATGATCTCAAGAATTAGATTACACAGAATTAAGATAGCAGTGCATGATTATTAATTCGAATTTCGTAAGCTTTAAATTATAAAAATTCCTACAAATATTCTCGATTTTAGTCTAAACGAAAGTAAACGTCAGTTTAATGACAGGCCCGAATGTATTCATGTGGAGACACAATGGTTTAACTCAATTAGAAAATAAAATCCTGTTACAATCTAGCCGAATACTACACTATCCTCACTTTCTCCCTTCATGTTTCACAAACAGAACAATACGAATCACAACTGTATCGAGCTTACGCGATTCACGGTCATATAGTCTCGAGGTCAGAATATCATATATGGCGATAAGGTAAAATAAAATAAATCAACTCGATGAAAGCTCGTAGAATACCCCGTACTTTCGTGCCGTTTATTAAATATTATCAAAGTTTTTAAATAGTTTCCCTGACTTTCTGAACTCAAATTCCGGTGGTTTACTTGTCACAAAGCACTTTTTAAAACGTATTTGTATGTTACTCGAAAATTAAATATTGGTTTGGTTTCAATATTTTCTAAGATAATAGGATTTACTAATAATCTACTTGAAATCTTGAAATAATTATTACTTAAAAAATCAGATTTTTTATGAAATCTTTTTAAAAAAATCACTGAAGCAAATTTCTCAAAAACTAAAATGATAGTAGTGGTTAAAGGATTCAAACGCATTCAAAACGTTTTATACATAAAAAAACTTCACACCTCAGTTGGAGTTTTGTTGTTTTCAGTATTTTAGGTTGTGCTTACATATTTGTTTAAAAATGGATTAATATATCTTGATGTGTGAGTGGAGGCTTTCCCGGAGGATGGTGTATAAACACCACGTTTCGACAGCTGACTCTGCTGTCTTCATCAGATGTCAGGTTCTCTTCTTGCTGTCGCGAGCTGACTGTTACCGCCTCGACTCGGTGGTGGTGACAGTCAGCTACAAGATACCTGATGAGGACAGCATAGCCAGCTGTCGAAACGTCGTGTTGTACAACACCATCCTACAGGACACCCGAGAGGGTTTTGTTCCTATAAAGTATTTTTTGTCACATGCCATTATCTCCCTTCATACAAACCGAAATCTATAAATGAGGTATAATTTCAAGGCTTAAAGGTCTCAACTTTGATCGCATCACATTTTGAGAAAGTAATTTTTCTGAATTCTACCCTTAAAGGGCAAAAATATATATTTTTTCCTACAACCTTTTTTCCCCCGCGAACCATTTATCTTCCTTGACACCTAACCAGAATCGATAAACGAGATGTCATTCTAAAGACTAAGGCCCTAGCTTTGGTACATACTTTTTACGAAATGAATTTTTCGGAATTCGACCCTTAAAGGGCAAAAATATCATAATTTCTAAAACTTTTTTACCTCGCTCGATGCCTAAGCAAAATCCATAAATGAGGTATAATTTTAAAGAGCAAGGTGTCCGCTTTGGTCACATCAAATTTTATGAAAGGAATTTTTTGGAATTCTACCTTTAAAGAACAGAAGTATGAATATTTCTACAAAGTGTCTTTTAATTACGAGCCATTTACCTGCCTCCATAGTTAACCGAAATTGATAAATGACGTATCATTGCAACGATTAACGTCTCCAATTAGGTAAAATCATAAATTCAGAAATAAATATTTTGGTATTTCACGCTTAAAGGGCAAAAATAATAACTATGAAGTCGCGCGTATGTGACAGTTCAGAGTCCTAGATAGCAGCAGCACACTTCACAGGGAAATCAATAAACCGTGTGTTTTTTTATATAGTAAATAGCTTTTCGGATATCGTTCTCTGTTACGAAAACATCTCTGTTTTGCTGTACAATTCCTATGTAAACATTTTATTCGTGAAATTTTCTCACAGACTTGATAGCAGCAACGCACATCACAGAAATATGGATATGCTGTGTGTATTTTGTTCAGCTTGGTTGTATTTGTTGAGGTCAGTGACAGTCTGTCATACATACACTGTGTTTACATTTTCCTAATTATTTCGTAATATGCTGTATTAAAGTAGTTTGTTTCGTACGTATTAAGCTAAACAAATAAACAATGCTACAAATGAGGCGGTTCTCCTTTCATTCTATTACAAGCCGCCAGCCTCACCATTCATCGTATTTCACTCGCGACATTTTCACGCAGGTCATCTATTAATGATTAATGACAAATAACGAAATGTTTATGGGGTGCGCCACTGGTTTTTTTTAACGTACACTATATTTCAATTACTAGCTCCATTGTTTTCTTTAGGTGTGAATCCATCTGTATTGATCTGAATTGACCAGAAGTTAAGAGATAACGTATTTTTAGCACCCAATCCAGTGATAAACCCTCGAAGATTTCATTACAATCATATGCCGGGAAAGTCTCTGTTCTTACAGGATAACGACTTATTAGGACTTTCTAGGAGCTTAACTTACAGCCCGCTGCAGTTTTCCTTTGTAAAATGGAACAATTTTTTCTTGTTTTTAAGACAAAAGTAATGACTCCATACCTATAACCGCAGCGTGCTAACAATCCTTAAATGCGATGATTTACTGTCAAGCTGGGTCATCTGTAACGGCTGTAAGCAGCCCCACCCTGAAACACGCCTACTGCCCAAGTCACGATATGGATCCAACGTTTCGTTCGGAGAAAGACATTATGATTGTCCGCGCGGAGTAAGCAAGGGTTACTGTTACAGCGTGTCGTTAAAACACTCGCTACATTTGTTCTGTCGCGTCTAACCCTTATTTCAAATGTGACAGGTAATATCTCCTCGTAACAAATGGGAGTTAAAGAGGAAACGTCGACATCAGCTGCTGACGTCAACACTCCTCTCCTAATTACTATACGGACGCTTTAGTGTTTTTTTTTTGTTTTTTTTCTTACTTCACAAAATGATGGAATGAAAGTTCCATTATTGTCACCTGAACTGCGCGACGTACGTTGGCTAATGTCTTAAGTCCTTTCATCTTAATACGAATTTCTTTTCTTAGAATCCATATGAACTTGTGGATGGTCAACATATTGTTAATAAATACTCGTAGAATGCATGATATTGGACAGGAAGGTTTTAATAACTATCCATCCCAACGAGTGTCTTTGTTGTTTTTTAATATTTGACCGCAAACGAATATATTGGGAAGAAGGGGATACATAACATGCCATCAGAAGTTATGTCATGTTGATTGCAGCTTGATTTAGTTTGTTGTAAACAATATAAAGTTATTATGATAGCTGACTGTTATATGCTCGTTAATTTTTAGAACAGACCTCTACGGGAACTTGCATGTAGCAGGACACAAACGTAGGTTGTTAAATTAGAAAATGCTAAAGTATTTTTTACAAGAAAAGTAAAAATCAACTGATAAAACCAAAGAAAATTTAATTTCCAATCACAAATAAAAAAGAAACTTCTTCATTCTATTTTATTTATACCATTCGAACTGATAATTGAAAATACATTTGCTCTGCGACACACACAGTTTTCAATAATATTAATCCACACCCATAGCCTTTTATGTCCGTTATCAAATTGCATTTTACTTCAAAGCATTCTGCTGAATGTTAGCTACAGTTTCTGTTGGCACCGAGACCCCCGGGACAAGAAAAAATATTCGTCTGAAATATCATATGTTCCTTAGGTGGCAGTATTGTAAAATACTAAGTGTACAAGAAAGAGGTACCGTAGTAAAAAATCTCACAATCAAGTTAGCGTTAAGCTAATCGTCGGTCGTTCTCCCCTAGTATTGATGTATGTGTGACATTAACAGCGGATGCGAGTATGACATGGCGGACAAGTTGTCATGACATGAAAGCAGTGAACCTTCAGCGCCTAAAACGAGTTATTCGTAACATCACGAAATTATCATATCCATGTAATTGGTCCAAGGAACATTCCAACCTATGAAATACACACACAACAGGTAATATGGGGCCATCCACAAATTACGTCACACGAATTTCATGATTTTTGGACCCCTCCCCCTCCCTCCCATGTCACAGGTTGTCACATTTGTGGACCCCCCTTCCTGGTGTGACGTCACATATTTTGCAATTTTAAATTTATATTAAAACAGCACTTCCAAAATTATTTATGTATTTCTAGTTAAAAAAATCATATCAACAATAAATCAACATTTAAGAAAATATAAAAAAAACATAAAAAATCGAATTAATGATACAAAATTTAGTCATCATGTGTCAATGGATTTGAACCCATTCCTTGATACTGTTTATTATTGGCATAATTGTTACTTCATTCTTGCTTTCGATAGTGTTGGGAACATTCGATGTGTCATCATCATCTTCATCCAACCATAAAGCATCGTCATCGTTTAATAAGCAAAGAACTTCCCTGTTTCGTCTAGCGGCAATGCTTTGTGGACGAATCTTCATGATGGGGAAAACCTCTAGTTGCCTCTTATGTTGGTTAGTGGCTTTGTATGATGAAAAATATAGTCAGCAGATGCCACATGATCGTTTAAATAAGTATGCCAAATGATACAAATTATGCATGTGATGTCACAAAGTTTAATACACGTCCCCCCCCCTTTTTCACACGATGTACACTTTGTTGACCGCCTCCCCCCCTCCTTAAGGTGTGACGTAATTTATGGATGGCCCCTAATAGATCTTCGTTTTTTAATAACTTTTAATAAAGTTGCCGATGGGAAACCTCTTTTAAGCTCAGAAGATAGAGCTAACCGATGGAAGGAATACATTGAGAAACTGTATGATGGGGACGACTTGAACAATAGTGTAATGGAAAAGGAAGGCGATGTCGACATTGATGACTTAGGAGATCCTGTTTTGAGGACAGAATTTAATAAAGCTCTGAATGACTTGAAAGCAAATAAGGCAGTTGGAATTGATGAGATCCCTGCAGAACTTCTTAAATCCTTAGGAGAGGAAGGAATCGAAAGATTATTCAAGCTGATATCAAAAAGTTATGAAACAGGAGAAATTCCAACTGATTTTAATAAAAATATCATCTTCACACTTCCAAAGAAAGCACAAGCCGACAAATGTGAGAATTATCGCACCATTAGTCTAACATCACATGCTTCAAAATTACTGACCAGAATAATATACAGAAGGATGGAAAGGGTAGTAGAAGAGATAGTAGGTGAAGATCAGTTTGGGTTTAGGAAAAATCGCGGTACAAGGGAAGCAATTCTGTCTTTAAGATTAATACTTGAAGGGCGGATCAAGAAAAACAAAGATACTTTTATGGCATTTGTTGATTTAGAAAAAGCTTTTGATAATGTTAGGTGGGACAAGATGTTCAAAATTTTAAAGAAGTCAGGTCTAAAGTATCGAGATAGAAGAATACTTTATAAACTATATAAGAATCAAGTGGCTATAATAAAAGTAGAGAATCACGAGAGACAGTCATCAGTTAATAAGGGTATGACACAAGGTTGTAGAGTATCCCCGTTAACGTTCAACTTGAATGTAGAAGAAGCAATAAAGAAATTAAATGAAAAATTTCCAAATTTCCATGTGGCATAAGTGTTCAGGGAGAAAAAAATCAGTATGCTACGATTTGCTAATGACATTGTCTTGTTAGCAGAGAGGGCTGAGGATATTGAGAAGTTACTGAATGGCATGAACAAAATCCTGAAGGAAGATTTTGGACTGAATATGAATTAAAGCAAGACAAAAGTGATGAAATGTAGCAAAAATGATACCAATCACAGTAGGTTAAATATAAAAATAGGATCGGATGCAATAGGAGAAGTAAGTGAATTCGGTTACTTGGGAAGTAAAATTACAACAGGAATGATGTTGAAAGCAGAATAGCACTAGCAAAAAGAACCTTCATGAAAAAGAGAAACCTTTTAGTTTCAAATATTGATCTAGGAATTAGAAAGAATTTTTTGTAATTCTGTGTGTGAAGTTATGGTAGTGAAACATGGACTTTAGGAATACCGGAAATAAAGAAAATTGAAACATTTGAAATTTGGTTGTACAAAAGAATGCTGAAAATTAAGTGGACAAGCAATGTATGAGATGAACGAGTTCTGGAAATGATGGGTGATGAAAGAATTTTGTGGAAGAAGGTTACAGAATAAAGAGACAGGCTGGTAGGTCATATTTTGAGACATGCTGGATCGGTTAATTTGTTGGTGGAGGGAATAGTCGAAGGTAAGAACTGTAGAGGAAGACAGAGATTTGAATATATGAAGTAGATAATTGAGGACGTGGGTTGTAAGGAATATGTAGAGATAGAGAGTTTAGCACAAGATAGGATGAGATGGAAGATTGCATCAAACCAGTCGGAGAGACTGATGACAAAAAAAGTAACTGCAATAAATTAGACCTATTTATTTCATTAGTGTGTGTTTGGTGGTTATCACACACACACACTCATATATATATATATATATATATATATATATTGGGTGTTCAGAAATGAAAGAATAATCTTGCAACCACAGATAGGTCTCATCATTTCCTACTATGTAACAAAATTTTATTTTAGTAAAAACGTCTCACCATTTTTGAGATATTGATTTTTAAATATTTTTCGAAACAGGTAACTTTGTTCCGTTTTTTTATGCCATTTCTACAAATTAAGACTTTTTAGAACCTGGTTTTTTAATTTTCTCAAAGTTATTTGAGTCATCTAAAACAATGTTCTTTTTTTAATAAAAAAAAACGTTAAAAGTGGCATAATTATTTTATTCTTCTTTTAAAATGATTGTTTTATGGTAGTTCAATCTGCTAAAGAGTCCACTGTGCATTTTAAATACGTAGTAAAAAAAGATAAGATTTTAAAAACAGTTTTTAAAGTTTTTTATCACGTTTTAAGGAATAAAAGAACATTGTTGCAGATGACGCTAACATTATTGAGTAAATTTAAAAAAAAAAAAAAAACAGGGAACGAAAAGTCTTAATTAGTGGAAATGGCATAGAATAAACTGAACAAAGTCACATGTTCCGAAAAAAATTTAAACAAATAATATCTTGAAAATGGTGAGACTTTACTAAAATAAAATTTTGTCATATAGTAGGGCACTATGTGATCTATCTGCGGTTGCAGGATTATCCTTTAATTCCTGGACGCCCTGTGTGTGTGTGTGTGTATGTGTGTGTGTGTGTGTATGAAAGCAGCCTTGCAATTTCTTTGTGAACACAGTACGGATCACCCAAAATATGGCTACTCCTCTCACCAACAAGCCCATAATTCTTCACTCTCATTTCTTGACCAAAAAACAAAAATGCAATAACAAAGCCCTCCTGCGCTGGGCTTTCTAACGCCCAAACTTACCAAACGCTAGACAAGCACAGATCTTATTTTCAAGCCATGAATTTTCTGATTGTTCTTAAAAAGAGAACCAAAAATACTATATCCGTTACAACATTTAATCGAACGAAGATGACTATTCAGAAACACTCATCTCTAAGAGAAGTAGGCTGTAAACATCATCACACAGATAATAGAT
This sequence comes from Vandiemenella viatica, assembly GCA_031002005.1. Taxonomy (NCBI): domain Eukaryota; kingdom Metazoa; phylum Arthropoda; class Insecta; order Orthoptera; family Morabidae; genus Vandiemenella; species Vandiemenella viatica. Next base: position 53,402,022 of record JARYHS010008075.1, read on the forward strand.
TGGGAGATCAGCGTTAACAACTTATTCAGAAAAACTTCTGCAGATGGTAGAGAACTCAAAACCTATGAACAAGACCCGGTGTCATGACGGATGACGGTGAAATCGCGCGTCTAGATAAAGAGCTGTCTTGGTCTGCTGCCTCTTTTACCCGGGGCGCACATTGAGCTGCGTGGCGCAGTAGGGGCAGCGCAGAGCAGGGCAGCACAGAAAATGAAACTGTGTCGAGCAGTTAGTTACCCGCGCATATTAGGCCGCAGTTTCGTGCGGCAGTTTACAAAGCATTGTTGTGTTGTGCGAGAAACCGAAAAAAAAGCGTAACCAAAGACATGTCGATGCAAAAACTCGTTTTTTGATATCTGAATCAGATATGCCGAGCTTGCAAAATTGTTATTACTTTAAGCTGAGTTAGATAAAAACTACACAAAAGTGAGTATATGAAAAGAACAAACTCTCATCTGGCTTTTGCTGTGACAAAAGAATTCTCAAAAGATAATTTCCGGATGACTCGAGCGGAGATTCACGGCATAATGTAACCTGTTATTTTATCGACAAAGCTCAAATACCTATTAGAACTGAAGAAAATCTCGCAGTATTTTCGTGGTTATTTATTTAATTATTCAGCGTTTAACGGTACACGATATTTATAAGAATATTTTTCTCTTTTATTTCATATTACATTTTTAAGAAAACTACATAACAGAACATAAACACTTGAAACTATAAAAGCAGTGTCAACAAATTAAGTGTTTCTCGGGTACACTATTGAATGATATAGTACGAATAATAAGAAAACAAATAATGTAATAATAGCCTATATATATCAATGTTTTTCGAAGTTTTATTAAAAATGAATTCAAAAAAAAGAAAAGAAAAGTGAAAATTGTAATTGGACGGTTGTATGATAAATAAATGCTGAATTTACTCGCCACTTGCTGGGCTCATTGTCCAAATTTCTAGTTTAAATTTAATTTTTAATTTATTATGACTGATATTGTGAATCGCAGGTTGGTTACACACCAGATTAATTAATTTTTCTTATTTCATAGTTGAAAATGATTATAAGTAAAGCAAGATTATAAATAACGCAAGAAGTGTTACGGCAAAAACCGGCACGAGTGAGCTGCGTGGCACAGTTTCTGTGTCGCGATCACAACGTGGCGCAGGCAACGTGCGGCGCAGCCTGCGCTTCCCTGCTCTGCGTCTCAACACGCGCTGTTCCGCCCCAAAACGTAGACACACAGAAACTGTGCTGCGCTGCGCTGCGTCGACTGCGCGTCAATGTGCGCCCGGCCTTACCGTCAGTGAGTTTCCCTATCCGTACTCACTAGGCAGCTGTCTAAGTGGCGAGAGGGGCAGGGAGTAGCGTATATTCAGCATGAATAAAAATCCTGACCGCTCGGTCCCCAGTTTATCGATCTACATACCGATAAGCTCCCAATAAACTTTAATCATGTTAAAATGGTAGATTAACATAAAATTAGCTGGTTTTTTTTATTTGTTAAAGAGCGGTCTGGAGGCTTAGTGCTAATGGCGTCTCACTGAAGATCGAAAGGTCCCCGGTTCGAATCCGTGTATTGGCGGCGGGGATTTTCATCAGCCCTTAACCCGATCTTCACCTCTGGCACAGCTTACTGTGTAATGTGAAGTACGGCAGAAAGCTTCAGTGGTTGGGATTTCATGTTAAGCTGTTGGTTGCCCTAACCCGGTAGCATTCCCGGATAAGGCTAATTATACCTTTTTCTGGAAGTTCCAACCAACCTTTGAGTTGATAACCAACTTTTAAAAAAAAATGAAAAAAATGGAATAAATTACAATTAAACCTCTGATTAAACGAAATGTGAATATTAGAAAGAAAATTGGCATCAACTCCATACAATATTGCAAATAAAATGTGCTTTTTTTCTCTTCTTTTTCTTGGTACAGAACTTGGATTTTTTCTATAGATTCCACTTGGCAAAACTTCTGCAATCCAGTGTCTGCAGATTGCATAACGCTTCACATACTAATCGCTATTTCAATGTTAACATACTCCAATTAATCGGTCCAAGCATTAAACGGATTAAATATTTATTTCGAAAAGGGTATCTCAGAAACAACGAAATTAGCAGCCACTTATGAAGTCTATGAAAAGACCAGCAGTGTATCTTTTATCAATTTTTTATGTTTAGAGAAATTTTTCATTTACTGAATATGTGTAATTGTGTATAATGGCATTTAATATGTTACTATTATGAGTCATAACTACTAAAAGGTTCGTAAGTATGTGTGGGATTTGTATCTTCACTAATTATTTTCATGTGTAATTAATAATATTAAATCGAAGTTATTTGTTGTACTGAAGTATGCCTAAGTCGTTTATTCTTAACCAGAATTTAACTCGCTTTCATTTCCGGTATTGTGTACTGAGTTATAATTAAATTTCTAAAAAGCTGGTGATCGCATAGTAACAAAGCATTAAATCAAAAGAATAAGAGTGATAAAAAAAAAAATAGATAACTCTGTAAGGTACAGGCGTATGGCTTTTGGCTAAAATTCGTCTACTTACATCTTCGAAAAAATATTTTTCAATATATGCTACCGTAGCACTCATTTCTGATGAATTTCTATTTCATGTGTGTTAAAACATTTTTATTAAAACCAAGGGTTTTGAAATAAAGCAAAGAGTATAAATATACAAACAGAATTAGCTGTAGGAATTGTAACGAAATAAAAAGCTACGAAAAAGTAGTCAAAAAGTGTTTTATTTGCATGTATAAATTATAACTACCCGTTATTACCATTAAATCACAATGTAAATGGTCGAAGCGATTTTATAAGTAATGAATCATTTATTTCAAAGCTCCAGAGCTTCCAATAATTCCATGTACGGCAAAGAAACTTTACGATGGGTAGTATAAAATAACATCATTCTTGCCTAATACTAACGTTGGGTGCCAACACTATCGCATGATTAAGTACTAACGTAAATACCGCCTGCTATTGACGTTTGAGTAAGAGAATATAAATTTTTAAAAAAATCATGATTATTTTTAGTTTTATTTCATTAGTAAGGGTCATAACAATGTTTTTGAAATTATACAAACACGACTTAAGCTGTTTAGACAATGAAAACAAGGTTTTTTTTTAATCGTTTTAGTTTTTGTCTACACAGCTGTCGCAGTGAACGCTTAACATTCCTCTCTATTACTTTTTCTAGAAAGGAGAAAAAGATGTGGAATGATCTTCATCATGGCTTAGCCTAATTTTGTGACAAGCATCCAGTAATACCATCGTATTTAGTAACGTTAGGCCTATATATTAACTGAAAAAGTTTGTAATCAAAAGTAAATATTACAAATGTTATTAAATCAGACAGATTCACTACAAGAATTACTGTTACAACATCGGCTAAATCTTGTTACAAATGAGACAATTCAACAGCAATGTGTTAGGTTGACACTGCGAGAAGTGTTCGTCACTTTATCGAGCGTTGAAGTCACCACCAGTTTCCGCAAAACTCGGGTGTTACTTCCTGTTTATTTATGTCACATTATCGAGAAAAGTATCACTGACAGTCAACATCAAGCGACGAAACAAAAGGTATGACAAAGTATGAGAGCAGAACGCTAGGGGTTAAGAGGAGGGGAGGGATGAAAAGAAGAGGAGGCAAACATTGTATTGTGCGGAGCCCGACTGTCAGTGGCAGGCATGAGGGTCCGGGGCTGCACAATGTTATTCTTCAACGCGGAGTGCAACCCTCCGGTTGCAGGGAGTATGACGCAAGGGGCTGAGGGAGGGGCGGGGAGGGGTTCGATCTCCCGTTGTCCTGTTGCAGCGGCGGCCTCTATAATGCTCTCCCACCAAGGCGCCCCCTTCCCCCTCCCCTTCCACAGCTGGCTGCTGCTAATACACTAGCAATTACATCAGCGACCGTACGGCGCATGCGCGCAGCCGGTTCCCAATATGGCCGCCGAGCGACAGCTGCTGTCTCTCCCACACCGTGTGCCCGGCCAGTGTTGTATGCAAATTAGTGAACTGTGTTAAATTGTACTATGTACTTCGGCCTATGATGTGGGACACTGAATATTTATAAACACTAATGCTTTCTGAAGGAATTGGAAGGCGTCTGACGGGAAACTTGTTCAAATATTTATTTGGTTTGAAATTTATACAGCTCATGTATTATTTAATGGCAAACAACGATGCCATAATAGTAAGTTGTCAGTTACTCCCACTATAGATGTTAGATTGCAAAAATGGTAATTACACTCGAAGTGAATGAGTATTGCGTCACTGACCTAATAAGACTTAATAATTTATTTAACGGAGCACATCTACAATCAAAATTGCCTCGACTACAATTTGAATTCTTCACTTGCCAATCGCATTGCAATCTCCATAGGATTAGTGGTACTGAAGAACAATAAGACAAAACAGTGGAGAAAGCACTCGGGATCACGAGATTCGTGGGGTCGGACTGACGGAAGGGAAGCTTCGTATTTCCTTTCAATGGTGGAGCACCAAGCTGCGAACAATTTCCCCTCTAGTGGTTTCTTCCCGTAGCAAGTGATTCATTCTAGTAACTTAGATGTTATTGCAATCAGGACTAGCACGATTCTTCACATACTGAAAGAGAGTATAAAAAAAAACGAGGACTGTTATTTATTCCTCTTATCAGTAAACTTCACGAGAAACAAAACTACTAGGGGAAGCAGTAATAAGTACGAAATTTCATTCTACCCCTTTCTTTATCTGCAAGACGGTGTGGAGTATAATTGGCATTAAAGTATACCGATAAGGCAACTGATCATTCTCATGTCGGTGTTTTAGAGAATTTGGTAAAAAACGCATAGAAGATGGAGTTTACTATATTTATAAATAGAAAGTACTCTCAACGCCACCCAGAGAACTAATTAAAGTTGTCAACTGGAGAGTGCAGCTTAGAGACAGCTACCTGTACCACTATTACACAATACAAAAAAAAAGAGATGAAAACAATGAGGGTTTTTCAATTAAACAAAATTACATTGACTTATGTCAACCGAATAATGAACTACAGATTAAATTTGACACTTGTCTAAACAATGTCCTCTATAGATATCGAATTAGCACTCTATGAGGTCATATCACGCATCACTGATATAGTCTAATCTTAGGGGTAATCCTCGGCTAGTATCAATACAAAATCTCAACAGAATTTCGGTTTTTGGTCTACACCAATAACTTGATTGGAGTAAATTAGAGGCAATCGTGTTGAGGAACGATGGTCACAATTAAAAAATTGTAAGAACAAACGGTACTGAGGCAAATTAGCGAACTGTGTGGAAGTGGTTTGGCTATAGCCGTGTCAGCTCAGAGCTAGTGTGAATATCGATAGTCAGGCTGTCGGTTTAGCGAAACACAGACTGAGGAGCACATTATGGCCTCTAGTCAGCAGACAGACATTTAAAATATAGACACATGAGATTCAAAGACCGTAAAGATTTACTAGGGTTTCGTGTTGGGTACCTCCTCAATACTGAGAAGAGGAAGCTACACATGAGGTGTCTAATAAACAACCGGCACCTTATTGTGTTTTACCGTTGTGGATTTCTGAAGCGCCTTGCAGCGTGCTTCGATTTAAGAACAGTAAAAAGAAGAAGTGTCTGAAGGATTCGTCGCTACTATAATATATGTTTCTGTTAATATTTCTCGTCTTATTAGTGAGAGTTTTTAATGTGCATTTTCTCTTGCTTCGCTGCAATATATAGCGTTGTAGAGCGAAGCTTTAAATTATTCACAAAACGAACGTGTTGTTACTGATAAACCTCTATTCTAGAAGTAATATTCAGGGATATGTGTAGAGTAATAAAACGTGCTAGTATTAATAACAGCAGCCAATTAATTATTGGTATACTAGCCCACGACGCCTCTAATGGTCACCCATCACGGATTCATAATTCCAAATAAATTTGTTTTCATTTTAATAACATTTCTGGAGATACCTTATATTTTAAAAGTTACTTAAAAGACGTTACGCTAATCTCATATTTATTTGAGAGCCTGCCAAATATATTTAAGATCTGAAATGGCAAGAGCAGGGCAATATAAATTGCAAAAGTGTACACTAATGATAAAAAACATGAACATACCCCACATATTATATTTCAATATAATTTCTGTGTGTTTACACGCCATAATCCGTGATTTAAATAAGGTATGTGGATTGAACATATGTGTCATAAAATATACTTAACTTTAAACTTCAAAAAGATAATAAAATTTGTGGCAGAAAAGATTTTTTGGTACTTTTTCAAAAATGTATGAGAAATTTGGCTAAACATTCGGAGGAATTAAGAGTGATTGAGAAATCGTAGTTTGCATAGCAGCCGTTGTGTTATAGTTTCTGCAGACCGCTATGTCTGCTGCTGTGTGTGCCGCAACAGGTGAGCGGGCCGGCACCTGTTCCCTGCATTTGCAACTAAATTGGAAGCGGAGACGGCCCGGAGCCTCGGGGATTTATTAGATGCGTTTAGCGACCACCGAGCATCCTCCCGGGAAGGGACACTAAATTCGCTGCGGACACCTGCACCATTTGCGACATTACCGTCCACACAAAGGTGAACCAACACAAAGTGCAGCTTTTTCTTTAGATTTTACTTCTCCCAAACCTACGGTAAACTCTTCTTGTCCACTCTTCCTTTACACCGTTCATTCTACTTACATTCAATATTATTTGTAACAAACTAATATTTCCGATAGCCCTTTTTTTCGTTATGGCTTTACGCCTCGTAGACGTCGAGGTCTTTAGAGGCGGTATGGGACTGGTAACAAGGAACGGGAAGGAATTCGGCCATGGCCTTTTGACGGAAGCATCCCGGCATTCGCTGGAGTGATTTGGGAAAACCACGGAAAATCCAAATCTGGATGCCCGGACGGGGATTCGAACCGGCGTCGTCCAGAATGTGAGGCCAGACCGTTAACCACTCACCCACCACGCTCGAAAGCCCTTTTCATCCAACAGTCCCGAAAGGCAAATTAATCAGTCCTAGAAGTCCCAGAATGTTGCAGTAAGCTGCTTTCGTACAAATTCCGGAACAAGTTTCGCCAGGTACTTCTTGCTTTAAGTCTCAACGACATCGAGGTAGTTAGAGGCGGGACAGAAAGGGGGGGAAAAGGAAATGTAGAAATTCGGTCATTGCTTTTGGAAGGAGCCATGCCGGTATTCGCCTGGAAAGATTTCATGAAAACAGGGAAAATCTATATCTGGTTGGCCGCACGGGTTTTTGAACCTGCGTCCTCTTGAATACCAGGCCATAACTTACAGTTCATCCACCACGCTCGACTGAAAAACAGAATCCTTATCGATTTGCTCATTTACCCGACCGTCCGCCTGTCAGCTCTCATAACGTTTCAACTCTCTATCTCAGGACTTTTCAACAGTGCACTGTTTTCATTTTTCGTAACCTTGACGCAATTATAAAATAAAATTTCGAAAAATTATGAGGAGTGAAAATAACTGTACGGGAGACTGAACAAAAGAGTTTCATAGGTATCAAACGAAAACTGCAACGCCGATATTCTAAAAAAATTTGGATTTTACTTTTCATCCCAAAAATATCACCAAAAAATTATCGTCTTTTATCCGAAGCTACTTATATAATACTAAATGAGTAATTTTTTTCAATACCAACAATTATTTTTATCAAATGATTTTTTTCAGTGTTTGATTAGTTTTCAATATTTCAAACGAAATATCGCCAAAATAATTATCAGTATTTACTACAGTATCTATGTACAAAACCCTTAGTGCACGAAATTATCTCGCACTTGACAATGCTACTTCTCTCTGCCCGGTCTCTCCGTAAATAAGAGCCCCTAAAACATCGTGACGCTTTTCTCTAAACTTCAAGTGTTGTCGAATCGTACCTCTGATATTAAATATTATAGTTTTTACTAATATTTTTCGTCTCTATCTGATTTTTCTGTACGCAATAACCGTTCTATTTACAATATTTTTACTCTTCCCTTGAAACAATTTTTATTATAAACTCTTGCTTTTAGAAACCTGTCTTTCTTCTTCATTGTGACCTTTTTTTATCTTTTCTGCACTGAGACAATAATTTCAGCATCTATTTGATCTAAGATTTCCATCTATATTTGTTTTTATAGCAAACGGTGTTTCTTCACATATTAAAAGTTCATCTCAATGAAAAATTCTCCTATAGTTGGAAAGTTAAAGTACCTTCACTGTTGTCGCGCTGACCAATATTTAATGTTATTCAGATTTACGTTTAATTAGAGATTCTTTTTGTTTGGGAATTTCCAAGTCCTTTATTCTGTATTACTTTCATATCTTTTTGACTATCATAATTGTTATAGATGCGAGGGGATTTGAACCAGAACTTTGCAGAATGCGGCTGTATCTATATCATTTTACCAACATTTTATTTATCTACATGGCACAGAGATAACAAAAAAATTAATCATAGAAACATTAACAACTGCTTATACTAGTTAAAACACAGTTGTTACTAACTACAAGCTGTAAGTCTAAAATCACACCGAGGACGAATACTATCCCACTTTTTTCCGATGCTAGCATAACAACTGTTTAAACTGGTTAAAATACATTTCTTATTAAATATAAGCTGTAAGTCTAATATCAGACCGAGGACCCGACTTCTGGGGCTTTCATTTGTATTTTCGGGAGCCATATGAAAGGTTTTCTGACGTGATTGTGGCAGCACGACATGAATCTACAGACTTTGAACGTGGAATGGTTGTGAGTGTTAGACGAATAAGGTATTCCATCTCGGTAATTGTTCCTGAATTCAACGTTCCTCGATCCACAGTGAAGAGTGCCGTATGTGGTTTCCGGCATTACTTCCTCCATTGACTGAGGTCGGCAACGACTACAGTAGAACTCCAATTATCCGAATCAATTGGGACCGGACCCCATTCGGATAGTAAAAAATTCGGATAGTTGGATTTTTAATTAATTACTGTATGTATTTTGAAAATGAGAGAAAAAACTATTTTTAAAGAAAAAGAGCTTTTAATTAATTAAATGCAAAGGCAATACTTTTATGTTAGGCGTACTTACAAGTGCTGCACATTAGTACAGTATTTACGTACCGCACTGTAAATAAAAGTCTTTGTTTTCTTAACAACTCCGTCTTAATTAAAACAGCGATCCGGATAATCAGCGATTCGGATAGTCGGAGTTCGGATAATTGGAGTTCTACTGTACTTAAATGATCGACACCAGCAGCGCCTGGTCGTGGTGTCCGTTTAGACATGCAACTCTGCGTCGAAGAACACCAACACTCAGTGTGGAATGTACGACAGAAATGTCAGTGCGGACAGTGCAGCAAAATCCGGCATTGATGAGATTTGGCAGTAGAAGACCTATGCCAGTGTCTTTGCTAACAAAACGACATCTGCTGTAACTCTTGTTCTAGACTCGCGAACATTTCGTTTGGTCCCTATGCGACTGAGAAAACGTCACGTGGTCAATGAGTCACGACCGCAATTGGTAAGGGAGCGTCCATAAACCACGTAGCTTCATTTTGATCTCCTGTGAACCCCCCTCTTCCCCCCCACGTAGCTCGACATGGCTTTTGCCTCTAAACCCCCCGTCCCCCCGCCCCTTCCGTGGCACGTAGCTTTTTCCCTTTTGATTCGAGAAGACATTTTGTACTGTTTACTCTTGTTAGACGATAATAAATACCATACGGAGATGATTAAATGACGATAATAAATATTCAGATGGTGTTGTGTGTTCTCTACCTTATTTTAACTGTGACAAATAATACGAATGAAAAGCTACGTGGCTTCATTCTGAACCCCCCTCTTCCCCACGTATCCGGGCGTAGCTTTCCAGCCAACCTTCCCCCCCCTTTTTTATTTATTTAGACCAAGCGACGTAGTTTATGGAGGCTCCTTAAGAGCTGGTGAGAGTGGCACAGACCCCGCGAGGCAATGTACCTAGGCTGTCAGGAAGGTATTGTATAAGCTGAGGTGGCTTCATCATAGTATGGCTATGTTTACATGACATGGACTGGAACGTATTATCAAACTGAACAGATCATTAATTGGAAGTTGTAATGTTCTGCTACTTGGAGGCCATTTTGCAGCCTTTCGTTGCCTTCATAATTTCAAATTATGATTGACTTCTCCAGGACGTCATGTTCATGTCACCGAGGCAATTTCATTCAAGCTTGGTTTGAAAAACATTGCGGAAAATTTTAGTGAATCATTTGGCCCCTGGATAGCCAGAGTGAATCCAGTCGAACATATCGGGGACATGATTGAAAGGTCAGATCCTGAACAACGCCCTGCACCGGCAACACTCTCCCATTTATGGGCGGCTGTAGAGGAAGCATGAGTAAATATTTCTTCAGGGGACTTCTGACGACCTGTTGATTCAATGCCACATCGGTTTGTTGCACTTCTCCTGGCGAAAAGGGCTGTTACACGATATTTTGAGTTATCCCATGAATTTTGAAACTTCACTGTATTTTTTATCTAATTTTAAAGGCGGAAAAGTGTCAAGCAAGAATTCAAATCGGAAATTTGTGTAATACTTTCGCTTTGATCCTTCTTTTTTCGAATAAAGTAGTTATAAGAATCTCCTCATGCATTTTTAAAGCCGATATCGCTTTAATCATTGTACGTGACAGTAGTGACTAAGTTGGTGAAACTAATTAATTTTTTCAAAAATATAAATGCAGGCGAAGGAAAGAAACAACGCAGAACGAGATTAAAAAGCGGTATCCTTGATTACAGCATTTAGGACTGTGCTATGTGTAAATGTGAGGGAAGTTACCACCAAGAATAATGCCAAGTACTCCAAGCTCTGATTTGGCTAATCCCACGTACAGCAAATAACTTCTAGTCAGTCTTCTGACTGCCGAAAACAGAATCTGCAATAGTTTTTACGATATTGGCTACGGCTCTATTTTCGTATCTGTAACCAACTGTTCCAGTCTCCCCCAAATGAGTAACAACCTGAGTTCAGTCACTGCTGGGTACATTCAAATTTACATATTGCCAAATAAGAGAGATTACATAAACAATTAACTGATTCAATGAGAGTTAATATGTGAGGCACCGATTACAACTAAGCTTTTATTTTTCTACACAATTCATTACGGAAATTATAGCTGCTAAAAATTCTTTACTCACCTGCGTAAACTCAAGTTAATTAGACGATCCTCCACATGAAGTTGGAACATCGGCATGTCGGGTACAGAAGTATGGATGAAACATGTCTGAATGAGCCGCCTCGAACACGTCAATCCAGTTCCCGAAGAAGGTCGGAGCAGTGGTTTTTAAAGCACAGTGAAAGACGATAGCAACGCCCTCTCACGTTACCCGCCGCGGTGGGTGCTGCGGTTTCCTGACAAACACAGTGAGCCCGCTTTCCGTTTGTGTGGAGCCTTTTTCGCTGGTCGCGTTTCTTGTTCGGTTGAGCAATTTGTCAGTGCGCGATTAGTGGTAGGTTGGCGGTAAGCAGCCGCCAGAGCTTGCGGCCGCTCGGCTAATAACCAGCTATGGTAATGTGGCCGATATGATCGCATCACCGATACACATGCTGTGCCATTCAGGACCACGCGACAACTCGGCCCAGCGTCCAGCGAGCGAAAGGAGAAACTGTAGTCCACTGGTGCCATCCTCTACTGAAACATAAGGGAGAAGTACAATTCTCAGGCTTACTGATGTAAAATTGCTGGATACTTCTTTAAACTTTTGATCCTCTTGTCCCTTTAAAAGAGGATGACTCCAGCTCCATTTTTACCATTGCATCTCATCGCTGTTGAAATAATTAAATCACCAACTGAACAGTCTCCAGAAACATACTTTAGGGACGGTTTAGTTTATATTGGGGCCTTATGTTTGTAGTTGTCATCAGACGGATAAATACAAGTATTCCGATCAGTTTTATATGAAGAAAATATAATTTCTTAATAGGTTCGTTGAAGCCAAAGCCTGGAATTGCTAATAAGTCTTATGGTCGTAATCATGCTTCAGTTTCTCTCTAGCAAGTTTTCAGTTTACACATATCACAAAATATGTTACATAGCGTATGATTATCCCTGTAACACAGACTGTTAAATACTCGTAATTATTCTTGAAGTGAAGGGAATAAGTAATAAGAATTGTATATTCTGTCCTATGTTATTTTAAAAAATCATAAGGTAGTGATATTGGAATCAAGCATTTATCTGTGCATCCTAAACTTATCTCCTATTCAGGATAATAGCTTTGTCTGTTGACACGTCTTCTACACAAAGGGAAGCTCATTCAACTACACGCCTAAATTGTATCCGCGACACTCTCATTTGTATCGCATAAGGTGCTTATGAAACAATAGTGAAAATACGTGAATCTTTTAAATATCATTGTTATACTGGTGCAAGTGAAATATTGTTCACCCAAATTTGACCCTCCTCTTTAACGAGTTCACTGGGTAGTTCTTTATAGAATGTGGACTGTCTCCTGGAAATGCAGGTATAACTAAATAATTGCATTCCACAAAAATATGTTCCTCTTCCTCAAGTTGCTTGCAGCAGCTTTCTGCGGCAGAAGTCAAGATATAGTTTTCGCCGGATAGGTCAACAATAACATCAGCTCAGATCTTCAGTCACGAATGTGACTGTTTTGTTGTAGCTTAAACTTTTGTCTGTGCTACTGTACTTGGAAATTTTCGTATGTAAACAGATATCATCCCTTTTTGTGGAAATAGTTTGGTCCTAGCGCGCTGTTTGATAAGACTGCATACCATTGTGCTTAGCAACTGGCAAAACGCAACGTCAGCTCTACCACGCTGTAAGAGGAGAGACTTTTCATCTGCAACAATAGTTAGCAGGACGCGATTGGAGCTCAGATTGCAGCATTTATACATATATATATATATATATATATATATATAATCGTATGCGATGGTGCTCGTACTATAGAGGGGATAAAATTTTGGACTTAAGGAACGGTAATCCACCAAAAAAAAATTTAGTCACAATCCGAAGGAGGCGTATTAAACAATTGTGTCAGAGGTAGAACGGCCAGTTGCTATTGTCGGGGACTTACAGTTTCAGGTGCAATCCGAACCAAGGAACGTCCTGGCATAGCTCATATAATCAAACACAACTCTCAAAAATTCCTGGTCCTACCAGTATTTGAACCCGGTACCGGACCTCAAACGTTTGAAACCACGTGCCTTAACCATTTGTGATACCAGTCCGCTATCCTAAATGTTTTCTTCAGGGTTGTTTGCGCAGAAGTCTGACACTAAAAAGAACAGTAACCGTCTTAGATAAGAGATCTGCGACAGTTGTCACGGACACAGTGAGCCAGCGAGTCGCTTCTTTGAGTGTTTTGACAAGTGTGTTCCTCTGGCTGGTCGGGCGAATATCTGGAGCGCGAGAGTCGCTATTGTCGACGTCACAAAGCGCGCGCTCTCGAGGGGGCGCTTATCGCCTCGCCCATTGTGTCCTCGCTTTATTACCGCACTCATTGTCCCTAATGGGCTTACACAAATATTTAAGAGTTGTGCAGCCACACATAAATATTTAATGAACAGCGCCTGGCACGACGAGTCACCAGGGCTAAGGAGAACACGGTAATTAGCGAGAAGATTGCGCTTCCCATAGCTCTGTCTGTCGTAGCTGGGCTCCGGGGTGTATTTTCGATAAGAGTTTAACTTCATTATTCCAACCAGAGATACATGACAATAGCAATACTAGAGTACAGCTCTTCATAGGTACTTCGAATGTAAAAAAAGACCTTTAATTAAATTAGGAAAATTCACAGAAATCAGATTTTTGTTTGGTGGATAGAGAACTATAACGAAAGACAGTCAGCCGCAAAAGCAGGAAATGATTTAATCATTTAATACAAATCAGTGTATCTCCTGCAAAGCTCCCAGATTATATTATTAAAAAAAATCTATCAAAAAATTGCGTTACAGGAGTAAATAGAGAAAATAAAAATGCTATAACACATTAAATAAAATTATTAGGTTAATGTTACGTCACTTGTAGAGTGATAGTGAATAAGTGAACAGAAAAGGAAGTCGGCTCTTTTGAAAACTGCTATTTGAGAAATAGCAAAAAGAGCTTACATGAAAAAGATAAATCTTTTACTTTCAAATATTAATATAGGACTCAGAAAGAACTTTTTTAAAACTCTATGTGAGGAACGCAGCAATTTATCGCAGCGATGCATGGACTTTAGGAATACCAGAAAGCAGAAAATTGAAACATTTGAAATGTAGTGCTAGAAGAATGCAGAAAATTAAGTGGATAGATAAAGTATGAAACAAACGAGTTTTGGAAATAATGGGCGAGGAAAGAAGTGTGTAGAAGAGTCTAACAGAAAGAAGAGACAGGATGGTAGGTCATACTTCGAGACATGCAGGATTCGTTAACCTGTTAGTGGAGGGAACAGTCGAAGGTAATAACTGCAGAGGAAGACAGATGTTAGAATATATAAAGCAGATAATTGATGACGTGGGTTGTAAGGGGTATGTTGAGATGGGAAGGTTAGCACAGTCGAGAGACATGACAGCAAACAAAATAAAACAATAAAATTAAAGTGGTTTAACGCTCTGTAACAACTCGAGACATGAAATCATTTGACGGATAAAGAAGGGTAGCAAAACAAATAATTGAATAACTTTAAATATGAAGAACGGAAAGAAGAAGGCCACCAACATTACGAATTAACGGAACGAAAGCAATAGCTCAGAAAAGGACAGTAGAATATTTGTGACAAAGCAAGGAAGTCCTATGCACAGAAATGCGACAAATAACCCCACGCACCATTGTAAAGTCGCAGTTAAATATTATAAATATAAAAATATTAGCCACCCAGATAGATAAATCCACTTTATGAATAATGAAAATTGTGAAAGATTTAATGAATGCGACTTTGAATGACCAGGAATTAGAAGACAGTTTCTATTAAGGAATCATACATCTGAAAATTCGTAAAAAAAAAAATATAAAAAAAGTTGTACGAACTGAGGTTTGAGCTGAAGCTGCTCTTTACGCTTAATCAGTGCAGTAACACAGCTGATTCCTCGTTTGTTTACGTTCATCATATGATTTATAAATGCGTGTGTAATGAGAGATGACGTGGTCGCCCACTGTGATCAGTTGTGTGGGCTGCGTACGTGGCCGCTGCCTCAATGCGGTGCGGGGGTGGCCCACCACCTGTTGAGGACCAACTGACACAGCCAGCTTCCTCCGCAGATATATCGCACATCGACAAACTCCGGGAAACGTCGTACAAATAAAATGACTTCTTCCGTCTCTTCCTACCCCCTGTTACAATTCTGTCTAACAGTTTCTATGACACGTTTCCGAACCACTCACGCCAGCGCAGAAACAATACACAGAACACGAGTCGACCATAATAAAGAGTTATTTCACTGAGCAACAGGCCGAAGAATGATATGTGACTATTTTTACGATATGTTCTTCCTATATGTTTACTTAATTTACTTTTAGAAGAAGTTTCATAAGAATTTCCCCTGTTCTATAAACGCCACGAACTGGGCGTGTATAATTTACAGTACCTGGATGACCGATTTTCTCTTTCGATTTCTGTTCAATATGTAACATTTTATCAAAATCTTTAGATACGTTTGTGAGAAATTAATTTCGCCTACATACAATAGTTGATCATATAGTAATATTACATTGGATGGATTAGATATATAGACAGTATATATTATAAAAACCTAATTTAGCCCACAATGCGAAGGTTGGTTGGATACTTCAAAAGGAGGCTTACTAAGCCATTGTATATTTGTAGATAGAACGGCCATTTCCTTTCCTCTGAGACCTAAAGTTTAACGTGAAATCCGAATCATGGAATTTCGTAACATAGCTCATAATATCTTCATATATTATAAACAAATACAGTTCTTAAAATTTTTTGCCCCCATCAGGATTTGAACACGGGATCAGTGCCAGAATTTTTTCAGGGCAACCACCATAAAGACTTTTTTTTTTCATTTATCCCATTTGAGCTGCCAGACCGCACCATTATATTATATATATATATTATTCGGTATATTTCATACACGCAGACGGTTAAATAAAATTTCATGAATGCACATAGTTCAACACTTTCTTTTAAATAATCAGCTATATTACGGTTCTTGGTTTTTATCCATTTCCTCTTTACGGTAATCATCAAAATATATAACGCTGCTTCGGGCTTACTGGTGCCTTAAACTTCTACGAGATGGCGTTGTGAAACAACATTAGAAAAAATATATTCTGAAATCACGTTTCTTCAGGGTTTTTCTTAATGGTGCCTCAAAATTGTACGAGATGGCGT
This sequence comes from Vandiemenella viatica, assembly GCA_031002005.1. Taxonomy (NCBI): domain Eukaryota; kingdom Metazoa; phylum Arthropoda; class Insecta; order Orthoptera; family Morabidae; genus Vandiemenella; species Vandiemenella viatica. The sequence goes on from JARYHS010008075.1 coordinate 53,418,333, forward strand.
TAAAGCCGTTTCCGAGTTACCGAATACAAGAATTACACTTTTTTTGGGAAATCGCATTTTTTCAGAGGAGATACCTATTTAGATAAACTTGAAAAAGCTAAAGTTTATCTACATATGAAAGTTCATCCAAATAGTTACATCCGTTTCCGAGACACCAAATATATATAAACAAGAATTGCTCGTTTAAAGATATAAGATATTATACCACACATAATCTCAATACACAGCACATTGTGATATCTATGGATCTCAAATTCATAATCTTCCCTCAAACACGTTTTCAATCAGAAATTTGCACCTAAGGAAGACAAAAAATATCTGTCTGACTATAAGGGCATAAAAATATACGAATATCGAGCACAGATAGTTTCAAAACAATGTAGTAACATAATTACACAAAAGCAACGTAACTAACCCTTCGAGATATATTAAGAAGAGACAAACCAGTTTCCAAGTTGTCTACCTGCCAATAATATTCAACAAATTCAATACAATCGGCACCGGCATCAACGAAATGTATTATGACCTTAGATTTTTGTAAGCGTTTGTGGCCGCCAGTTCTGCCGTTAAAAGGCGAAGATTTATACAGTGTGTCCATGAGTCGAAGGATAATCCTGCAACCGCAGAGAGGTCCATCATTTCCTACTATCTGACAACATTTTATTCTATTAAAATTATCACCATTGTCGAGATATTGATTTTATTTTTTTTAAATACTTTTTCGAAACATTTGACTTTGTTCAGTTTATTCCATGCCATTTCTACAAATTAAAACTTTTTGAACCCTATTTTTTTTTAATTTACTCAAAGATATTTGAGTCATCTAAAACAATGTTTTATCTTTTTAAAAAATCTTAATTGGTGGAATTATTTTATACTTTTTTTATAAATGAAAAAATATTTGTGTGGTAACTTCAAATCAATTCCAGAATACCAACCTTCGTGATGGGGAACTACCATAAAATCATAATTTTAAAATGAATAACAATTATACCATTTTAAAATTGGTAATAACGAAACCATTTTTAATGTAATTGGCACGATCGGCTTTTTTCAATTTTTTATTATTTTTTTTACCACAAGCTGTCAAATTCATCCGCTTGAATAAATTTGAATACACTTTTGACATAGGATTTTGTTAAGGTTTTTTTAACGTTTTAAGAAAAAAAGAACATTGTTTTAGATGACTCAAACATCCTTGAATAAATTTATTAAAAGAAAAAAACAGGTTCAAAAAGTCTTAATTTGTAGGAATGGCATGGAATAAAGTTTGTCGAAAAAAAAATTAAAATAAAATATCTCGAAAATGACGAGACTCTTACTGAAATAAAATTTTGTTATATAGCAGGACATGATGTTATCTATCTGCGGCTGCAGGATTATCCATTCATTCCAGGACACCCTGTGTATTAGCAAGTGGAATCAGACTTCGTGATATGATAATTTTGAAAAGTGTTGTGGTAAATAAAATTCACTAGACAGTTCCAACGAACACTCAAGGTAAGAGTAGAAAGAGGTGAAGAGGAACAAATAAGATGAAGCTTCAAGAGCTGATAGATGGAAAATAAAATTGTTCATTGACCTCTGTTACCTGTCATTTGTATTTAGAGTTTCAGGATTATAGAAATTGGTGGACATTTATGACAAAATAAAAGTTTCTTAGAAATTGTTAGGTATCATATCATTGCTCAAAAAATTTATTATTAACAGTTATAAATAATTGACAAAAGACTGTAAGTTAGGTATTTATCTGATGACGCTTGTCTCGACGACTGTTTGCGGTGTATTTGCATTTTGCAGTCACTTGGCGGAATAAACTGGCGGCAGCCACTTCGCCTACTGTGAGTAATTAAAACGAAGCCGGCGAACGAAAAGGCAATTTGCGGCCATCATAATGCGTGGTGCGCGCCGATTAATGAGGGCGGACGCGGGGGCGGGGCGGGGTGGGTGGGCAGACAGTAATTGGCAGTAAAAGTGGCGCTCGGCTCCCCTTAATTGCTGAGTTATGAGTGGTGCGCAGCGGAGGCAGCCACCACAGTTTGTTTACTCTCAGCCCCCGGCGACTCGCCGCCTCACACGGGCTGATATCTCACTGCATCGGCAGTTACAAGGCGCTGGCCCTGAGGCTTCGTAAGCTTCGTAGACCGGCCCTAAACAGAGACGAGCATGAAATATGTCGAAGAATACGGACAAACCTTCATACAGTTAAAGATTAAGATCTGCACAGAAGAATGGAACCACGAAACAGATAGTCGAATAACAAATCAAAGAAGATTTTGCATCTCGTATATGTCAGTTGTTAAAATATTTTCAAAAGTTTTTAGCTATTTATTTACGGTTATCATCACAACCATTATTACTTACCAAAATTAAATTATTTACAAAATTCGTAACAATTTTTAAGGTTTTACTTCTGTAAAGAAAGTATTCATTGATTGTTGAAATAACTCCGCCATAGTTTTTAGATATTGCTGTATTTGTTCATGGCCGAACTCTGCCAAACAAAGAAAAAGTTTACTTTTAGCACAATAGAATTAATTTTTATTCTTTACCAATATAAAAAATGCTGAAATTATTTTAAGTAGCTCTACTAGAAAATAGTGGTAAATCAAGCTCGCTGCTGAATTGAACAAGGTAAAGGAAATTGGAAATGTATTTACATCTACAAAGAAAAAATGTCTTCTATTTCTTATTGTGAAAGAAAAGTTATTTGGTTTTCATTAACGTAAATGTGTTTATTGCTGTGGTTACAAATTGTTTATATACGTACACTGTGCAGTCTGTAGGCTTCAGCGCAGTGTTTTTATTATTTTAAATAGTATATTTTTCTTATGTAGAACTAAATCTTTTCAGCAGTCACCTAGGGAGTAATAGAAAATAGCGTAGTCATGTATGGGGTACCATTGGAACACTGCGAACTATCTATTATTTTTTTACATAAATCCCTATTACTAAAGAACTTTCGCAGGCTTACCGAATAATTTTGGCAGAAAGCAGTTTTAAAAAATTTCGTTTACATAAAATATAATTCAGTATTGCTATCGACGCATTTTAATAGCTGACCGCACTGGTGTAAAAAAGATTATTGTCATCAAATAAATCGTCAAACTGATATGAAATAAACATAGTATCAGACAAAGACATTACGTGTAAGGGATACAAATATACTATAAGACATCAAACAACTGAGAATACGGGTATGTTTTTGAGATAAAAAGGAAGAGCAATCAGAACAGTGATTTGTGAATTTAACAGTGAAAATAAGTGAAAACACCAAAGAACAGAGTCAGAAAATGGTAACGACAGGAAACAAATTGACCTAGCGAGTTGTCAGGAAATAGTTCAAGCCTATCACAGTGCTTATGAATAATTGTGCTGGTTGTCTAATCAATATCAGTTTTCGCTTCCGCTACTAAAAGGTAATACACTATGTACAGTGCTGTTTTCCTGTATCGTAAACAGACTGTTTTTGTTTGCAATTCAAGACCGGCAGATTGCATTTTGGTATTTTGTGTCTGTAGCAAAGTATCCCATACAGAAAACATTACGTATTAGAGACTAATATTTAATAATAAAGATGCATTTCGTTACTGATTTCCTGCAGTCTGCCTTTTTACAGTTTATTTGCGGTGTAACGGGTAACTCCGCGGGGTCCTCGCCGTCGCTATTGGCTCGGCGGTGTGGGCTGCGTTTCCCCGGCCTCGCCAGCTGGTCCGCCCGCCACACGGCCTCCACAGCGCGCGCACCTCCACACACAACTACACCCCGTTCTGCTGCACACAAACACCCGTTCAAGTTATCTATTCGGCATGGTAAACAGTGAAGAGACAGCATGCTAGCTTCTAACACCGTCATAAATGATGAGTTGGACGCAAAGTTAATTATGTTGAGTTTACTATTACATTGACACAGAATGTAGTGGAAACACATTGCATACAAGTACATTGAAAACCCGTCAAAAATAACAGCTCGAACGCAGTGTTCTTGCAGTTCATTTCCTCGCAGTTATTTAACTAAGACGACTTGAATAGACATCGTTCTAATGAATGCTGCGTTGTTTCGTTTATTCACTGAGATGAATGAGTGAGTGGTCTTGGCATTGTTACTACTACATAGTTTACTGTCCGAGTTATATCTCTGAATAAGAAAACATCTACATCGACAGAATAAAAATTAACGAAAGCAACTAACAATTAATATGTTATTTTAAACGCAATACGTACTTTTTCGGTATTCTGGCAATTCATTTCTCCGTGATTGTTGAACTAAATAGATTTATAATCAAAAAATTCCCAAACCTCAACATAGCAGCAACATCTCCGGACGCAATTAGTCCAGTAACGAAGGCCGGGTGCGTTGCTACAGCGTTACAGACACAATGTCACAGTGACACAAAGATTATACTACGTCCACATTGAAGTGGATAAAGGCAAACTTCAAAGACTCTTAGATAGGTTTAACGTAATAACAACAAAACACAACACTATCAAATATACCGAAAAGATAGAATGTAAGACTGCACAAAAAAAAAAACCCAAAATGCTAATTGAAAGTAAATGAAGAAATGATGGAACAAGTTAATCAAAAGAAAATTACACAGAACCCGAAATAGATGACAATAACAGATTTTACTAAAAGGTAAAATATCAAACAGTTGAGGCAACAAGGATATAAGACTACTAAAAAATCGAATATAGAGTAATGAAAATATGTCTAGCGAAAGCAATACCAGGACAATGCTTCTACTGATCTACGGTGCAGAAGTCTGGGCTTACAAGTTAAAAAAAAAAAAAAAAGGGGGATCTGTATGAAAAGAATGGAAGGATAATATTAAAATCAATAACAGAATAACACTTAAGCATAGGATACGAAACAAGATGTCTAAGCAGATTGTTAAAAGAAGAAGGATATATTTGAATGAACACACTGACGGAATGGATAAAGAAAGGATAGTTAAAAAAAGTAAGAGACTTTATACATGTCAGTACGAAAATAGAAAAGGGAAGATCGTTTAAACTCAGCAAGAAGTGTTTTACAACTTCACAAAACGGGTAAAAGGGAGGAAAAAAAACAGGTAGCAGTTTAGCTAAGAAAAAGAACAGGAAGTTTTATTGGCCTCACTGTCCCCTATTTAGAAGATGCGGTCAAACAGTATATATCTCTACTCTCAAGATGAAACGTGAATTTTGCACTCTAAAAACTTCACCAATATTTTCTTTTCAGTACAAAAGTAGAAGATCTGAAACAATTAACAATTAACTCTTAGATACCCTGCATCTGTTTTAGAAAAATCGTAAAACGATTTGCAAATTGTATACCTACAGCTAAAATATCACATAGTAACATAATAATAAATAAGTGATTTCAGAATGGTTGTTTAATTCACATGCAGTTAAAAAAACTATTTAAACTTCGTAAAACTCTATAAGAATATTTAAACAAATACTATACTTACGGAATATACGTAAATAAAAAGTTAGGAAAGTATAACATCAAACTTGTCATAGCAGAAAAAATGATAATTTTTTCCCGTTCATCCCATCAAATCATGCATAACATTGAAGTATATATTCTGTTTTCATGCTATAATAGAACATTTTGTTCTACAAAACGTCTATATTTATACTTTTAAACAGTAATTGTGTTCTAAATATTTGTATGAGGTAATCCAATAGATGATTTATTCTCTCCGAAATTCATGTGACTAATCAGTTGACAGTTTTGATATAAATAATTCACAGTGTCTTTTCGCTACTACTATTTTGAATCAGTTAGCAAATGTTTTCATTTTCATACGTTATTTTATTTGCATCAATTCCACGAATTTATACATAATTATACGATACTTTGCTTTTTTATTCAAAGGACTATGACATAATATATTCGAAAAAAATACTAATGGCTAAAAAAATAAATCATCTGAATTGAACAAAAATTTGCCACACGAACAGAATATTGATTCAGGAAATATAAATTTAGGAGTGATATTTCTTCATATAATAGCTCATATGTTTCTTAATATACTAATTCAGTTTGCAAAATGGATAGTTTTAAAAGCTGATAGTAGTAGACAGTGGGTATCTCAGACGTTATCTTTCTAACATTTCACACTTCCAGCTCGTAATTTCCTTCTCAGTAACGAATTCTTTAGCAATGAATTGCAACCCTCTCCTGAGCAAGGTATGGGGATCTAACTGCTAGATAAAATTATTTTAATCTTACTCAGAGGGTTTGAGAAACTCTTAGTGAACTGCGATTCCATATGCATTGTTCACAGTGACGCGTTGTGTATGAATTGTCTAAAACACTAACCCGTGCTGAAGAAAACATTGCTATCATTTGGTCTTTCTATAAATTCAATAATTATTTGAGAGCGTTAACTCAGAAATGGTAAAGTGTTATGTTCACATCACTTGTCTGCAGTTAGAACACATTTTGGGTCAAATTTGTACAGTTAAACCATTTGGTTTTGTATGACTATTAAATGCTTAGAATATCGGATTTCCTTGTTGGCCACCCGTGTATTCTGATTCCATTTTTCCCCAACTTAATGCTAGTATAGATTCAACTGTAATTGCAAAGTTACGGAATAACGCCATCGTCACTGATGGTAAAAACAAATGAAATATTTTCCACAACGTCTGTAATAAACACGTATCTAACTCCTATTTTTCCCACTATAAGCAACTACAATAAAGATAACGATGACATGGGATTATCTGAAGCGCTAACGTTCCATCTGTAAATATTCTTAAGCTAGTGGTACAGCACTTGGGCTAGTGATGGCTGACGTCACGGTGTATTTTAAGGTCGCAGCAGCAGACTTGAGGCACGGCCATAAACGTATTAGTGAATTTACCGCTTCAGAAACAAGCCTCTCGCTGACGTTTATGTTCAGTTTCCGACTGTCTACCGATTTCACCAACTCGTATGAACAAAAATAAGAAAATTAAAAGGGTTTTACCAAATCGGAAAATTTATAGCGCAATGAAATTCGAAACAAATCACTGTTATGAGTAAAAGGGAGGGGGTAATATATTGTCGAACAAGGTAGCATCGTAGCTCGCACTTCAACAGATCCCACAGAAAACTTCGGCACATGCAATGAAAAACAAACGAATCAGTTTGCCCGCAGCAAATATTTCAGTTTAAAATCAACCGAGTATTAAGCGATCAGAATTGTGCTGGTGATAAGAATTTCCGACATTTGGACCTTCAACCCATGAAGCGTGGATAGAGTTGAGTAACCTAATAGTCAAATATATCCCTAAATTCATATAAAGTAAGAAAATATCGTGGTACATGTGCTACAAGAAATAGACGCCATAGCTCTACCGTACTCTGTATCACAAAAGATGCAAGCCTGATTACATGCTAGCGCATTTGGTATAATGTTAGTAATATTATCAAATATTTGAGTTTTTTCACAATAATAGGTATGAGACCACATAATAAGAAACCAAGGTAATTGACTATACATCGTTTATGCGATGGTAACTTCATACAGATATCCAAAGATGATTGCAACCACCATGATAAAAAAAAAACATTTGGGTATTCTAATTGGTGAGTTCTTAAAGGACATAAGCTCTGCTCAGTATACCAAGAGGTACCTAAAATTAATTATCTCCTGCTAGCCGAGATCTGACCAATTACAGGTACACATTTGTCGTGTAAACCTTTAACTTCTTTAACATATGACTTTTGGTCATAATCTGGAAGCAAAGATTCTCTGTTGTGTTCACTGTTGCTTCTACAATATCGTATTTGAAAACGTATAACTGAATGAATAAATGTCATGTATAAACATCCAATTAAGACAAGACTGATCCCTCTCTTGGAAACTCGCTCACTGTGGAAACACACGTTGAGGGGGCGTTCCGTGTTATTCATTGCCTGTTGTGAACGCGTAATTAGTGCTTGTGAGTTGGTAACGCCGTACAACAGACTTACCAAACAGTCGTTAACAACAAGGTGCGCTCTTGCAGATTTCCTTTTCAGAACAACCTTACTGCACACTCCAGTCGTACATAATTACAAAAGTACAGATGGGGGGGGGGGGGGGGGACTGCTTAAATTCCTCCTTAACACATTGAGGACATAAAAAATATGACATTTAATGGGCTCACGATTAATTCTAAACTGAACAGACCACTCTTTGAAAAAAGATAGCGAGGATAGCAAGCTTTTTATTTAGAAGAAAAAAAAATTACCTATCTGTCCAAAGAGAGATAACACCATAGGACGATTTCATCCATTACTATTATAACTTTGGGGTTTCAAAGTTCAAAGACATAGATTATTAAGACACTAACACATTATTTCTTAAGCCTAAATGGAATCAGAATTATTTTTTTTTCATCGCAGGTAAAAATTTAATTTAATTGCAATGGAACGCTTGGTACGCTGTCAGTTTCTGTACACACCTGTTTACCTTATTCTTATCATGATTATTATTTTATCTTGAATTCTTTGAGTACAATTTGCTTTATGAATTTTAATTTCAAATCTTTCAATGTATTTGGTAAGCTATTCAGCATTTACTTTCGTAATTTATCCCAATTCGTGACCCCATTACCTACCAATAATAAGAAGTTTCCGTTATGCCTGAAATCGAGTGGCAACTGGTGGTAACCATTATTTCTGCCTTTACACGCACTATTCCCAATATTTTTCCACGCCCCATAACAATATACGTCCAGTACACTCCCAACACTCTCTTCAGCCTCCTCCTGCCTTTCAACGAACCCCAATTCCCAATCCAGCTCCTCTATCACAGCACTACTTACCACAAACAAATCTAGCAGCCCTCTTTTGCACCGTACTCCCCCCACTCCTATAATCCAATTCCCTCGATTCTCCGGTACATCCCCTCGTCATCACTACTTCCAGTAAATGATGGATTTTGATAACTTTTCCCGGCAACTGCTCAATATATCCTGCCCATGTGAGTTTACTATCAAATGTTATGCAGAATTCCTCCATGAATGAATGTTTGATCGTAATTGTGTATATGCATTATGAAATACATCATGTAAATATTATAAGCCTAGTAAGTAATGGGACGCATTCATAATTAGTTAATAACACAATAAATTGAAAAAAGTGACTAAAACCACAAAAGTTTATTGATTATCAGTAGATCTAGTGACTAGTGACGAGTTTCATGTTGTTTCAGTTTACATGATTCAATAGAAATGATAGTGAAAACACATTATGAAAAATCGCATGATTCAGGTATAAGGCATGTAACAGTTATTTCTTTAAAAGGCCTTAAGGGAATCAAATGGAAGAAACGGAACTTTGCAATGGTGATGACACACCGTGGCCTTTGCTTAAACGTTAAATAGAGAATACCGACGTAGAATTTCGAAGATCCTACCACTGGAAGATGTTAGTAAGCACCAATAAACTTTATCATGTTGATGTTCATAGGCTTCATTTCCACCAGTGAGTGAGAAGTATCGTGCTTATCGTGCTGCGATTCATAGCGTCTCTTTAAATCTGTGTATGGTATCGTATTTACTACTGAACAAGGCTAATTTTGAATTTTTGTGGAAATGTTCTGAAGTATCATGGAGAAGTGAAAAGCAGAATCAAATTGGCGCACATCTGATGCCAGATGACGGAGGTCCGGCCAATGCGGTGTCACCACACTGACCTGCTTAGGTTGTTTTCTTTTTTACCGGCACGAATCGTTAATTCCCAAGGCACGTCGTGCTGTCTGATGAAATCTTAATTGGCCCTCCCTGGTGACAAAAAGGGCCTAATTTGTCGGATAGCGATCAACGTGATGCTGTCCTGGCCTCATCCTGTTTTTATTTACTTTTGGAACATCTTTCTACCCATCTGCTCTACATTCAAACTCTTCAGTTTCATTATATAGAGTAAATTTTTTGAGTTAATCATGAGAAATTAGATTTATAGAAAAAGGAAACTTTCTGAGTCTTAATCCACAGTAAGTTCGGAAACGTCGTGTAGAATGCTAAGCAAATCCGTGAGACACAGCTTCGCTCCTAGCCGGTGAAACGTGTAGGGGAGAGCAGGGCTAGTTGACTACAGTTTTAGTTTATTTTGATACATTTTTCGATAAATGCTTCCAGAAATATTCAAATGTACTTTTAAAACACATTTCTTTGTTAACATTTATCGTGTATTGAAACTTCTATTTTTAATATTTGTACTTATAAGAAACATTTGTCAAAGACATGCAAAGTGTAGCAACATGCATCGTGGGGCTAGTTGCATACGTACGTCAGCACGGGCAAAAAAAGGGATACTTTCATACAAATAAAGACACGCTTAGGGACTAAATGTGTTTTCTAATATTAAAAAATATAAAATCATAAATACTAATTACCTTTACAAATAGATTTTTACAGAAATAATTATAGGGTAATTCAATGTCACTTTAATTTATTCAGCAGTATAATCATCGGAATTGCAGTTATCACACACGTAAAACAAGATGTTTCCATTTGTTCAGGTCTCATGAGCCCAAAGCTTACTAATAGGGCACTAAACCCATTTTTCACTTGGTTCATTTTTATTTTTTTAATAATCTTCAGCGCACACCAGGCAAAAGTACAACTCTTCATCTGAGCTAATCATTTTTCTGTTTTATAACCTTAAGGGGGAACAATCTTCTCTTTGCCTCACTCTTTTTCGTACCTTCAGTAACCTTTTTAAATTCTCTCTCCATTTCCTTTTCCTATTGGTCTTTATGTTTTTATTCTGCAGTTTCCTTTTCTGTTGTTAGTGCCTTCAGGTTTGGTGGATCCGTTAAAATTATGCAGGTTTGCTTCCTTGCTCCTGCTTGTTTGAATGGTGTAATTACCTTCAGGGCTTATGAGTCGAAAGTTGGCTGGGGCTAAAGACTTTGTGTCAAGAAGTCTATCATTCAAATATGACATTAAAGGTGACATGCAGTCTCTTGTCTGTCCTCTTATGATATTTCAAAATTCATCTCAGCGCCCTGAGACCCATTTCCAACTGCTCCTGAAGATGAAGGCTCAGGCGAAAAAATTTCCAAGCTAAATGTGACTAAATTCGGGCTGAGATCTTGATTCGGTTCGGGATATGGATTAGGCGTATTAACTGGACTGCCCATGCAGACATATAATTTCGGTCTGTGAAAATGTCAACATTTATTACAGTAATTCCACAGAAAATTTATAGGGCTAAGTTGGCCCATGTAGCAAATTAGCCCCCTCTTAACCATGCCAGCTAACCCCAACCAACCCTTGTTGATAAAAGTGACTCCTATAATAATCAAACTGAAGTAAATGAAACCAAATAAAAAAACAGTGTTAGACAGGAAATTACTGCATCAAATGCTATACTAGAACACTCATAATAACTAAAGTAAATATTGAAGAAAAAGAAAAGAATGGGATCATAAAAAACTACTCAGCAAGTCAAAAATTGCCGACCCCGGCAGCGTAGGGGATAGCATAATAGCCTCGCATTGCAGGGGTCACCAGTTCTAGTCCGGCCTCCGGCATGGGTGGTTTTAATTCAATGTTGTGTTCGTCTTGTATCGTCTATTCCATGGAGAATGTATAATAAACTGAGTGATCCAATACATAAGTGGAAAATTACACAGGCCTGATAGCCAAACGCCATTTAAGGAAAAAAAAATAGTCGTTGTGTTATAAATCTCGTGTTGTCACGGTGATCACACTGAAAATACAAGAAGAAACATGCCACTCGACTGGTGGCGATTTCTAACTGTAAACTCGGAAATTAAATGGCCTGTATCTACATACCCCTGTAGCTAACTAGCTCCGGCCTCCCCTAACGTGTATCAATAACCACAAACATTTCAAGTTAAAAATGAGTTTTTGGCCTCATCGACGTCATTATCGGCGGGAAAAGACTGGAGAGAGCAAGGAACGGGAAGGAATTCGACCATGGCCTTTTTAAGGAACCGTCTCAGCATTCTGCTGGAATGGTTTTGGAAAACCATGCAAGACCGAAATCTGGATGACCTAAAGGGGATTCGAGCCCGCATCCTACGAGGCCCAAGGTTTGCCGCTCACTCATCACTCTCCATATTGAATATGAGTTGTCAAACATGCACATAGCTGACATAAAAGATGTAAATTTATAATTAATCTTTATCTTCTCTTTGGTCAGCGTGTGGAACGAAACCTGTAAAATAAATTACTAGCTTATGAGCATTTTCGTATAAATCAAATTTTTCCTTCTTCTTCTAACGAACGCCTTACCCGTGTCCGATCTCAGTCAATTAATAATGGATGCTGCCCCCCCCCCCCCACGGCAACTTCTGATAAGATGAAATGGGTTGGATTCCCGTTGCCTTCCCCAGTGTGACAGTGTTCGTAAGTGTTATTCTAACTGTGGATAGCTGTGATTGTGTTTGGATGAAGATGAAGGAAAGGTGAGGGTGAAACGCGTGCCGGCTCATGCAGGCAAACTCTTCCGAAAGACACCATAGGATCACCCAGGCTCAACGTCCCCATACGAGAGACGAATCACCAACATCAGTGCCGTACGCCCTCACTGCGGCGAGGTTTGTGATTTAATTCAGGACAATCTGTTGATTAGGAATTGTGCACCACCACCTCTCTAACCCTACCGGCCAAGTACTGATGAAAATGTCTTCCATCGCCAGGACTTGAGCCAATTAACGCCGTGTCTGCACGGGACACCATTACGCCAACTCAGCCAAGAGCGGGCTAATTTTTCCATACTTTTTTTTACCTTTAAGCGAAAACAGTTCTGTATTATTTAATTTCTAGTGACTGAAAATAAAGTTTTTTTGCTTATGAAAGGAACCATGCATTCCAATACTTAGCAGCTTAAAATAGAAAGACCAAATCAGGTGGTTGAACGGTTAAAATTTGGGCCTTGCATTTCGAAGGGTGCGCGTTCAATCACCAGTTTTGCACTGGTTTTTTTTCCCCACTTTTAATGTCGACGAGCAGTAATACAAACAAACAAAAAAGTGTTAAACTGGTCTAGGTTAGTCTGTACTGCCTGAAGAGTGAGTTGTGCTGTAATTTTCATCAAAGTTTCGAGTTTAGTGTCATCCGATTCTGACGCTGTCGCGGTTTAATTTGTAGCTAATCTCGCTGCTGACAGTAGACAAGCGGGGAGGTTGCCGTGTTGTAAGGTGATACGAGCCACAGAGTAGGCCACACGCGGCTCAGACGGTTTAGTTTACTCGAAACACAGACGGCGCAGCGAGGAGAGGGGATCGATCAGCGAGGCCACCACCTCAACAGGAGTACAAACAACTCTCGATATAGCTAAAAAAACAACACTGGTTTCATCGAAGTGAAGCCATTACACGCATAACTCACTAACATAAAGATGAGCGAAATAAAGACTTTTTTTTGTAATACAGTGTTATATTTACTGTTTTACGGCTTAATAGTGATATAAGAAACAAAACTTTTCGATCCCACGCTCGTCCATCTTTATCAGGTAATTGAAATAAACAGCCGTGACGACGACAGAGCTCACCATCGAAACGTCTTGCTTTTGTAACACTATTTGGCGGAAAACCCGGGAATGTTATATTTCAGTTTCACGCAAGAAAAGCCTCGTTCGACACATTAGTAAAAATAAATTTCAAAGTAAAAACAAATTAAGTTGTAAATTGAACGTTAACGCGGTTAATTATAACCAACGTATTTTGTTCATACACATTAAAAAAATTTCACTGGTGTTCTGCGGAATAAGTTCAGCCATACACGACGTTTCGACAGCTACCTCCACTGCCTTCATCAGGTGAAATGGTAGCTTAAGTCGCTACACGTCACGGTGACGTATTATCGTAGTAGCAATATCGCTCTACCATTTCACCTGATGAGGACAGCACAGGTAAATGCCGAAACGTCGTGTACGTTAGAACTTATCCCGCAGAACACCAGTGAAGAATTTTTGTCAGCAGTACGGCGGTAAGTACTCAATTCTTACTTCTTGAACATTCACACTGGTTTTAGAATTAGTAGTGAAACCATAAACAATAATTATTTCTGTGGTTAGTTTCATTATTCAGTCAGATTTGCCGTTTATATATATATATATTCCTATTTCTCAATACCTACATACTCGACATGCTGCATGTCGATAACATTATGAAATAATACTACTTTGACTTCTCAGAGTCGAGACTTTAATCGCAACAATCCCGTGGATATTAAAAATATTTCAGTAGAATGGAGCTCAGTTAACTTTCTCATTTAACACTGGGTTTAAAGTAGCCACTGTAGGCATATTATCTGAAGAGCGCTTTCTCGAAATTTCAAAGAAAAATTATCTCTAGCTAGGCCACTGTTCTAGATGTAAAACGCTAGCTACAATAAATCACCATTGCAAACCTACGACAGCACTACGTGGTTACAGATGGCATCACCACATGTGGCAGTCGAGGTCAGACCTAACATTATCTTCACGTATTACCATCGCAGTGTCTTTCTCTGCTTATCACTTGGTCACGCCCTGCTGTCCTTTCATATTCGGCACATTCGAATTACGTAAAGCAGTGGAAACACAAGGTGTAATTTGAACGACAGTAGAATTTCGACACCGGGCGGCTTGTCTTGCACAAGATGCAATTTGATGTGACGTGACGGGTATCCTTGAGTGTGATGCCGTTACACAAGTGTCAGCACGCTGTGTATAAACACTGTCCCGCTTCTGCGGTCGCGCTGCTCGGGGAAGCAGAATTCACTAACTACTGGGCGCACATTCTATTACGTCTATCAACAGTTCTTATATCGTCCGATGCTTCAGCTCATTCGTCCAGTCCGACGCGTTAGAACTGTTTACTTGATCGCGTAAGTTCATTTCATTTCATAATAACAGTTCGTGCAACACAAGACGCCAGTGACAGCTCTCAAATCCTAAGCCCAGCCTGCCAAACATGTCGGCACGTTGTTACCTTGTACATCGCAGGATTACTGATCCCAATCAGGAATAAGCCTTGTAGCTGTTAATAGACTGCCATGCCCTTCCTGTGTAACCTGTGCTTCGCAGTCAAAACTTTACTTCGTCACTTGCATACGACTGAAGAACAGAAACTACAAACAAACAAAAAAGAAAAAATCGAAGAAAATTTTTGTGGCACTGTTGATTAGGATTCGGAACACCCTTCAAAACCACGATTAAGTGACAGAAAATAACGTATTCCCATTTTTAACATCTGCTTGTTTCGTTTTCATTTCCTTATCCTTTGAGGGAGACTTGAGTATTTGCAGGATCCATGTTGGAACGTTATTTCTCTCTTTATCCCTGCGCACCGTGTCAGGTTATCTGAACTACTTAAACCGAACCTAGATCAGTCATTAACCACCTTGCAGGATGGATGCCGTAAGTGCCTAAGAATAAACAACAGTTAAACTGCGGAGGAATCAGCTGTTTGTTATGCCAGCACCAATCAACTCTTGAGTGATCTTGCAATTGAACACACAATTTCAAAACATTGGGAAGAGTAATTATTTCATTATCAAAATAACGTGGCTTAGCCAATAGATGGCTTGTTTCCATGTTAAAAGAAAACCAGAAACTATAAAATCTGATGCTTTCCGCTGGCGTCATGTTTGTAAAATTCCTCTTAATTTCTGGGTTTTGCACTGCAGCAATGTTGTTGTTACTGCCAACTATTTGGCACCCGACACGGACGAAGGCTCCAGGTTGGGTGGCGAAACGTTGGCAAAGCACCTAAACCTGCAAAGTGAAATTTTACAAACGCCAGAAACTGCCCTTTGGGATAAAGCAAATGTTTTATCCACTTAACATATCATTCAAATATGATTGTAACGTGGAAACCAATAAAAGGTTTAGAATTTAATATTTCAAACATGTTGCAAGATTTTGTCTGGCTGGAACATTGTGCACATCGCTTCTACCGTGGTTGCCTGAGTTTTCCCCCATTACTATGTCGGTTGGCTAAATTCTACTACGGAGAAAACAACACTGAAATGCGATCGGATAAGTTAAATTGCAGCAAAGGGCAGCGTTAAAGAAGTGACAGAACCTTCTAAGAAAAAAAAAAATTGATATAATTTTCGGTTTTGTCGTTCTAGATTTTAGGGTGAAACATGTCTGATACTGGTGCAATTTATAGCTGGGTTTCGCACGAAGGTAGGAAATCGTTTAAACACGAATTTTAATACGTTTCGAGTATCCATAAAAATATTAAATTAAAATGCCAAAACCACACAAAATTTAGCAGTATTAGTTGCAATATTTGATTAACTGGAAGTTACGATTATCTGCCTTCAATGATTATAAAAAAAATTGTGGAACCTTTAAATAGTAACATATGGCCGGTGTGTTTCAGGGCGATAAGGTG
The DNA here is from genome assembly GCA_031002005.1 of Vandiemenella viatica. Lineage (NCBI taxonomy): Eukaryota > Metazoa > Arthropoda > Insecta > Orthoptera > Morabidae > Vandiemenella > Vandiemenella viatica. The sequence continues at coordinate 53,434,660 of JARYHS010008075.1, forward strand.
CAACAGGACCGTGCATGAGCCCAGAACCGGCGTACAGGCCATCCTGATTATAAGCGAATGCTGGGACAGTTCCCAATCTCTACTTCATCAAATACACATTTCAAAAGCAAAAAATACACTTATCATATAGAACACAAGAGGTTCGCAAAAATTAGCAATATATGGCATTCCTGCTATAGTTTAGGTATGCCGGGTCTTACAGGCCCGGTTAGACTTCGGGTAGGAACTCAGTTCCCTCCCCTCCCCCTCCCCAACCAGCCGATCTCATGAGTCACACTGCCAGCTGTGATGGCCAGGATCCACGTACGCCTTGGCGGCAGAATCGGAGTTAAAATAAAATATTATTTTGATTATATGTAGCAGTTGTCCTCCTAAGATATAAAATAAAGCGATTTTGAAGGCAGTGTTGTGAGTCGTGTAGTGGACGCCGCCTGTGCAGCGGCGAGCAGATCAGTGACTCGCGTGGGAACAGCCGCTCCGGCCGGCCAGACAGCAAAAACTGACGCCAGAGTGAGTCGTCCAGCCTCCGCGGCGGCTGCTTCGGAAAACAACGATACCACCACAACGCTTATAAACAACTATCTCTATCCAATATGATTTATTTTTTTGGGTGTTAAAAGCAACCGTTTGATTCGTTTACATTGATGCAGAACGTATAGTGTGGTACCATTTTCTTTAGTTAACATTCAAAAATTATTTTAAAAAATCCTTCATTCACCAAAACAACTTCCAATATGAATTAAACAATCCTGTAAGTGATTCAAAGTACTAGAAATCTGTACCTTCTTTTGGTTTGTGTACTGGTCAGAAAATAAAGTAGAAAGTATTGTGAACTGTTAGGAAGGAACAAGAAAGAGTCGTACAAAGAACTTTCGTTGCATTCACGAGAACTGTCTGCACAAATCTATTGAAAACCGCAGTACGGATATAGGGTTCAGTGACGTCAGCCCAGCGATTTAACCTTCGTGCCGGGTGATTCCTTTAACTGCCTTCTTAGCTGTTTTTTATTTATGGCTTTATGCCTCGTCGACGTCGAGGTAATTAGAGGCGGGAAATGACGGTGGTCAAGAAACTGGAAGGAACTCGGCCATGTTCATTTGAAAGAAGCATCCCGGAGTCCGCCTAAAACGATTTTGGGTAACCATGCAAAACCCAAATCTGGATGCCCGACGGGAATAGGAACCGGTGTCCTGTCGAATGCGAGGGCAGGGAGTAAACCACTCAGCCACCACGCTCGAGAGTGTACAACACTTCCAATAGGTCAGCACATAGCGTCGGTGAAACTACCAAACATTTCAATTCATAGTTCTAATTTTTAATCATTGTTATCGGTATGTAAACAAGATAGCACATAAAACTCTCGTGTTTCCTCACATGCATTTTTTTTTTTTTTTTGTTGCTATTTAGTAAATTGCAAGGGATTGGTTAAAACTGCCGGGAATGTGCAAAAAAAGATTAATGTGATATGTGCCACAGTACTAGAGAAAATGTCACAGAATTGTTACAGAGATTGGAATATCTGGTAAACAGATGGTTCAATTTCAACATAAATTTATTGAATAACATGCGGAAAATTTCAGCCATTTCCGAATGCAGTGGAATACTCTACCATCAATTTACTTGAGTCGCAGTGACAGGATAAATAAGATAAGGGGAATACAGTGCTGTACCGAACTTTAATTGACTTATTTCTACCCTCGTGTCGCTAGGGATTAGAAATTACAGAACAAAGATTATTTTTTTTAAAGAAAAGCTCTCCCTGGTACCCAAAGTTTGTTATGAATTAGAGAGTATAGCTCTAAATAATAAGGTGAGGGGCTCCTTAGTGTAATCTACAGCAATAGTTCGTTGCCCAAATAGGAATGAAAGCACCAAGGAAACTTTAGTATACAAATATTAACTCAGTGAAGACGGAATAAAATTAACATTGAACAGCCCATTTTAACAAGTATTTAAGCGAAGATTATTCTGCACAAGCATCATCAGCTACTGATCACAGTTCCTTATTAGTTTTACGCTATCCTATTTCCATTTAGGGTTGTATTTCATTTAGACACTATAAACATTATTTTCGAATTTGACATGTTAATATTTAAAGAATCCTCAAAAATAATGCAGGTTTCTTCTTTAGGACTAGTTGATTTGTGAATTGGATATTGAAATTTTCAACACAGAAATCGCGATATTATACGCGTTACTTTGTAAAATTCAATAAATAAATATATTTATTGACACTAGTTGTTATGTTTGATAGGAAGGCCTTATTTATGCCAAAACAGAAGCAGGCACGTAACGTTTCTATTTGTTGTACAGTATTTACATGTGAAGTAAAAGAGTACGTAAACAACGATAGTAAAAGAAATATATTTGGCGAAGCACGTACGGCTAAGCTGATTGAATAGTACACAATCTTATCTTAGTGCGCAAGTACTCACACTGAAAAACCATGCTTCCAAACAGTTGAGGGGCGTGCTCATGAAGTCACAGCAGGAGTCAAACATTCTATTCAATATAACGATGCCCAAAAGAGCCTGATCGCATACTTTACTAGTAGCCCAGAAACCGAAAGGCTAAATGTTTGTATTGCTGTCAGAGTTTACTGTCTGCACTCACTGACAATATGACGCAGTCCATGGCCGCAAACAAGTGTTAGTAAGCTGACGCGTCATTTCAAACTCGATTGCCTCTGTTTGTAATCTCATTTAGCACCTGTCATCAGGGTAGCTAACAAAGAAATACGACAATATTCATTGGGATTAAGAAACTTGACGTCAAAAATAAGGAATAATAAGGAAAATAAATAACATGAAAACTCGCATAATGGAAAAGCGTTTCCTCCGTACACTCTTAAGCCGAATATATGTGAAGGCGAAGGAGCTGTATTTCTCAGCACATTGAAACACAAAGCGCTCCGGCGAGGCGTGTCCAACGTCAGAAGCAAACAAGTACTACGCACACCTTTCAGTGTACATATCGGCAAGCAAAACTACACGACAGAAACACGGGTATAATTTCGCTTATTTGCCACAATCCAAATTTATAGTGAGAAGAGAATTTATGTGTTGGCTTGGAGACTGAGAGACGTGGGAACACGAGAACATCTCGACACGCCCTTTGAAATATTGAGTCTGTCGCATTTTTACAGCAAAAACCTGCTACGCGCAAACCCGCAGGAGATGAGACTGCTAAAGTATTCAGTAGTAATGTGACTCACTAGAATTCAAGTTAATTCATGTATTAATCCAGTCTAATATTATAAATCCGGAAGTTACTCTGTCTCTCTGTCTATTTGTTACGTTTTCATCGCTAAACCGATCTTGATTAAATTTAACAATGAAATACTGTGTATCATTAAATAGAACTTAGGATACTTTCTACGGGATAAATAATATTTTGTCATGGAATTTTGGAAACCAGCCTAACAGTGATAGACATACGTAATTCTGTGTTAAGTTATATTGGTTGTTCAGACAATGTTGCTCTCACAGTCAGTTTGTGTAATCCTGACTCCGTGCATTGTGGGAGAACTTTTACGTAACTTTCAACTTTCTATATCCAATTCTAGCAACAAAAATACAAGTCCGCGCAGACAGACGCGGGTAGTCTGTTATAAAAAGGAGACTAGTAAGCATGTGTTCGTAAATACGAATTTAGGCATGTGTTTGATATGTCTATCTTCAATAAACTGCCTGAAGACTCGCTCAAGCTTTCGGATATCTATTTTTATTCTCGTTCAGTATTTCCAATTAGATCGACTGTTTAAATTTTGCAAATAAATTATATTATCTATTGTTTGAAAAAATAAAATGCAGTCACTTCCTACTTGTAGTAATTACAGATAAATTCAGGATATACTGTGCAGAAACTGATGACCTATTTGTTCTTCCACGAGGTTCCTCCTCACAACATACAATTAGTGTTTATAAACTAATTTGTTATTGTTTGGCCTGTCATTCTGGATACACATCTTGATCAAACATACAATAATTTTTTTTAGCAAAGTAGAACTCATTGTTGAATAAGTGAATTTTTATAAGCAAAACATCCTCCCAAGTAATCCAGCAGTTGTTATATTAAGAGTAAACTATTTTCGAGTTTTTATAAATAGTGCGATTGAAACAATAGCATTATGCAGAATTTTTTTTATAAGAATCTGGTACACATCATTCGAAGTTCTTCTACAGCACTCCAATTACGCCGTTGTCTACATTGTTGTAGGGATCACTGCCCTTTGAAACTTTTAAACTCCATCATTCTGTCTGATAATTATAGTATACTGAGTTCACGAAAGGGAATAGAATTTTTATGGATTTTCTTCTTCGTAAACTTTTAACGGAGCAGAAGAGTAATGGATGTGGGGTTTACATTTGGCTTAGTTTTAAAAAAGACATCCAGATTTGGGTTTCCCCAAATCACTCAAGGCGAATACCTGGATATTTCCTTCAAAAGGCCATGGCCGAATTCCTTCCAGTTCCTCATTCCCAGTCATTCCCCGTCTCTAATGACCTCGATGTTGACAAGACGTAAAACCATAAGCAAAAAAAAAAAATGAATACCAAGCCATCAGCTTCACCTTAGCAACTAATATTTGGTGATATTTGATTTCCCATGTTATAGAGCAAGTATAATTCTTTTTTGGTTTCGTCGTAAGATCTGTCTCTTCCTTTATTTTTTACTCAATTATACAAGAGTACTTTTTATTACGAACTTCAATAGTGTCTACTCTGATCGCGGAAAACCAGTAGTATAGAGAAAAGGCCTTGTGAGTACGGAAATCGGCCAGATCCTCTACATGTTCCGCGTAGCGCAACATACGGCCGTAACAAAGCAACAGTGTTATGCGGGCAGTACTAACTGAATGTGACCAAACAGAACGCTCAATGGTCTCCCCTACCCTCTCTTTTCACTGCCAGTTTCATCTCAAATCAAGTAATTCCCCACAAATCAGCCGTTTTCTTAACATTATTTTTTACAAATACTTCTAAAAAGCGGTGAGCGTCTGAAAAGTTCGTTTTAAGTATTTTCCTGGTATTAGTGCCAAAAGGAATTGGCGCTATGACAAATACACAAAAATGGAATAATTTTCGTACTTACACGTAGTATTGTATCGCACCCGCCAGTGTGGCGCCGCAGGCTGAACCTGGGAGGTACAACGGGACCGTACTCGGGCCCGGCCTCCGCTTACCGACCGTTCTGCCTGCTGCTTTTAGGCGGTTTTCCATAGCCGTCAAGGCGAATTGCGAGACGGTCCGCAATCTCTGCCTCATAAGCTACAAGTTTCATAAACAAAAAATACACGTATCACCCACAGAACATAGTTACACGTTTACAGACAGATGACAACACTTCACTTCTCGCATTAGAACGTGGTACGATCTGGCAGTTGGTATTAAATGCTTGCCGTCAAAAACGGCTTGAGGCTGTAAATTCAAACTGTAGGGTTGTAATGGATGTCATCTTTGCGGAAGCGGATGTTTTGCGGAAGCGGATGCAGGAAAATAAATTTATAATTATTTAGATTATAATATTTTATCAAAAATAAATTTAAAATTCTATCTTTTTAAGGTCTATTTACGTTTAATACTGCGATATTGATTTATTTTTGCGTCATTTTTCAACAGCAAAAAAAAAACGTGGGATGATTTCACAAGTGAATTAAATTATTAACATAATTTCGCACGCGTCTAAAAACCAATCTTTGCTATATGAATTTTGCCGAGTTCGTGGTTCGACTAATTCAAGAGTCAAGCACAAGGCCACGCCACCACATAACCCCGTGTTAGCTTTCTTTTCTTCTTCTTTTTTCGCTTAAACTAAAGGCCTCGTCGACGTCGAGGTCATTAGAGGCTTTAAAAGATCGGGATTAGAAACGTGAAGGAATTTGGCCATGGCCTTTTAAAGGAAGCATTCGCCTGAAGTGATTTGGGGAAACCATGGAAAACCCAAACCTGGTTGCCCAAACGGGGATTCGAACCCGCGTCCTCCCTTATGCAACGCCGGAGCGTTAATGCTTACCCACGACGCTCGTTTCCGTGATCACCACTCGCCTTCCCACCACTCTAGTGGCGCATTCACAGTACAACTTGTAGGACCTATGGTGATCCGATTTTCGATAAAGAACTCTTGATGGTCCGTGAAAGGAGTTACAGAAGTACACGTAGGACGTGTTGGGTGATGGTGTACTCCCAGGCAACCAAAAAGGGTCCTTGCTGTGAAACAAGCTATAGATACTGGAGGAAGTTATTGGAGGAAACATCCTACGAGTGTGCGATAAGGACATATGGTGTGCCGCGAGGAAGTGAATGGAAAGGATTGCTTGCAACATTTTGTTGGACCCCTTTTACTAGCGCGAATGGGTGAGCGAATGCTACGGCAGTTCTACACGGATGTTCTATAAGTTGGATCGTGGATACGCCGCATTCCTTCACGTGTAAGTTCAAACTTGTAAATTCGTCGGTTAAGTAATTACACCGTTGAGTTCATTGTCACTTTTATTACAAGATCGTCAGGAAAAAACAACCACTTTGTTGTTAGCTAAGCAACGATGGGCAGAATCTCGTATAAAGAGAAAAGAATAATATATAATGCAATGTAAACAAAACATCCGCTATACATCCGCATTAGAAACTGCGGATGTGGATGCGAAAGCGGATGTTTCGAACTTGCGGATGCTGATATCCGTTACTTCCCTAATTCAAAGTTCCAAATTTTACCATGCCAACGATGAGTAGAACTTATCAAAGGTAGTCGACCCATAAATGTTGGGAAAAGATAGAAAAGAAGAAGACATAAAGTGTTGTAACGGTCATGTGTTAGGTTGAGCTTGGATACCTAACAAAATATTTAAACTAAATTGTTGGTAACAAATTCTATTAGAACGAGGAGTAACAAACTCTTGGTTGACCTCCGAGTCACCGTCGGCGTTCATTATTGAAATCCAGCTCAACCAATTAGGCGCCACATTTCCGAGAAAGGCTCGCCACTAAATATGAACAAAATACGGGACATTTGCATTGTAATTGTGGCGCGACGAAGCCCTGCACCAAGGGAAACTGTCGACTTTCTGGCCTTGGTAGCAGCAACGAACATTATCACGCGCAGTTTAGGAACTGGAATAATTCCAGAGTCGCAACTCACGCTACAAGCGGAGCGTTTCATTTACAAGTGTTAAAATATGTCGCACTCTCTGTGAGACAAAAAACAGGAAGGGGCGTTTCTTTATGTATGCGGCACTAAACTGGGCAGTTTTAACGCAGCCTGGAGAATGTAGTCCAAACAGATACCCTCGTGCAGGACGAAGTATGTCGTAGATTGCGCTTCTCTTAAGGCAGGCGATAAAAACGAAATTTACATTTCCTGCTCCTCAACTCGGTTTTTGACTATAAAAGTGGGCAGAGCGAATCTGTAAGCGTGCCAGCTGGATACGTACGGTGGGCGTGTCAACATGATTGAGACCTCTTGGGGGGACACATAACACCACCTGCACTTCCTTCAAATAACCTCCTCCAGACTGTTCACTTTACATTACGCATATTTACCAAACAAGGCTAGTGTCTTTCCCAGTAAAGGTAACGTAGAAATATTTTTATGCACACAATGTCGACTGCAATTAAAAGTAATTAATTAAAATGTAAATAACACTAAATGGTATTTGACTCTTTCAACTATGTAAGAAATTAGGAGAAATAAATGATTTATTAGCTTAGTATTTTCAAATAAACACCTAGAATGCCTAAGGAAATTTTTTTGCTCCAGTAAGTCATCTTTTACCAAAAAGCTATATTGCTTAACGCAGTAGTACAGTTGCTTTCATTAGAGGAATACGAAATTTGTAACTTATCAGATCACTATTTTCTGCTGGCTTAACCCTTCACCTGGAAGTTTCTCGGTGTTTGTGACATATTAATTGACAGCATGAATCTAGATTATTAACAGCCAGAATTAATAATATTTGATAATGACTCTGGACATTGCTACAATACTTATTTTACTACTCTGCAGACGATCCTCAGTATCTAAACTGAAATACTAATAACTTCAAAGGAACGCAATAATAAACGCGAATGGCAAAAGAAATTTCATGGCAACTTCTCATACAAAAATTAATGTTGAATATTGTGTTTCATGACATTTTATTTTCTTCTGTTAACTCAGCAGCAAAAATATTTTTCTTGCATTTTTCCATGCACTAGTCTTAACTCCAGTCTTCGTCTGAGCTTATTTTGAGATTTGAAATTTTATTTTACTAGTACAATTTATCTTACATTTGTACCTAAACCTGTCTACTTTTGTTCCAATATAAATGAATCTCATAGTTTATGTTTCACTGGGTGGAGGAAAAACAAAGTTGACAACTACATGTTGTGGGTCATGTCCTCCATTTATTGTTAGTAAATATTTTACACAGGTTAATGATACGCCAATGCAATTGAATTTCATTTTGATTTATAAAAAAATAAAATAAAATAATTGCATTGGCGTATCATTAACCTTTATTTTTTTTAAAAAAAAAAATGAGAAATTAAGTTGCTTGGCCTCTTGTCAGTTAATATTTTCTTCATGTTCTCTGTTTTGGTTTTATGTTAGTTAATACGAATATCAATCTTTCAGAAAGGAAAATATGTGTAATTTTAACTAAAAATACGTTGGTCACAACACCATTATGATTGAAATATTCCATTACTAGATCACAGTTCCTCATATGATTTCTGAAAGATTACCTTCTTTCGTCTTTAAAAATGTAGCTACCTGTAAAATTATTAATTAACTTTTTGCCTAACCTGCTGAGTAAAGAGTTTTTCAAAAAGTTACATGTGTGTAAACAGTTCCGAAAACTAACAAATTATGTTCATTTTTGCGACTGGTAATAATAATTAATTCATAACTTACAATACCGGATACCCTGAACTGAAGGAGGAAAATACGATGAACAATCCTCATTAAAGACTAAATAATTCGTGGCTATAATTGAGGAAAATTGGGAATCTTTAGCCTTACTAAATGTCGTTATAAATTATTGTCTGAAACTACAAAGAATAATTAGAGGTAATTTCAGGAAGGAAGATAAATAATATTATGAAACAATTCAATTTTGGTTTGCATTTACCCCTCACCTACAAAAGCTTTCATATATTACTTTGGGCTGCAAAGGCTTCTTTTCTTAACGAGGAACATAATGAACTTTTCTTACACATCACTATTTTGTCAGATATTATGTAATCACCGAAAATAAATGTGCTACCGGGTCTTAACTTCAGTACCTAAGGTCATTCACAATGTTAATTCGAATTGATATTTGTGATGTCTGCTGCAGAGATGTTTATTAGATTACTTTCTTCACTGTGTACATCAAGGAAAAATTCGTTCAGCAATTTTTCTTCCAGATCAATATGAAAATGTAATTGTCAACACCAGACACAAAAGAGCTTCCGAGTACTTTACACCACTGTTTTCAAAGAGTTTACTACATCTTGAAATATTAAATTAGTGGTATACGCTATCATTCCATTTTACCATAATCTAGTAAAGAAATTGAAAACACGATTTACAAGCAAACAAGTGATTTCATCCATCAATTTGCTCCGTAAACGGAAAAACAAAGCTTTTCCTGATTCTAACGTTCTTAAATTATCTTAATAGCTTCAATTTTAGCCTTTAATGTGAAATGTTTTAGATGTAATCTAATTTGTTAAAAACTGTAACGGTATTGTGTAATAACATTGAAAATATTTTTGAGAGCATGTTAGGAATCGACTGTTTGGAGATCCCTGAAAACGATTCATTTTAAAAAAAATAAAGTCTCCTTTTCTGTTTATTCATTATATCCGATACATTTTTTAGTCCCTTTTTTTGTTTGTTCATTTTTATCCAACATCCCACGAATTTTCGGATCGGGTTTTAACAGTTTGTAAGCCTAGAGAGAAATTTAAACCAAGATTTTTCTCATCTTGTCACATTACCCGACAGCAGAACGTGATATTAAAACATATTTTGGAACATTTAACTTTTATAATAAAATTTGACGTTACGTGAAAATACTAGACATATATTTATGTGATTTTAACAGATTGAAGGCATAAGGTCTAATTTCGGATGTTACGTATCATTAGGCAGGCTACCACAAGCAGTAGAAAAATAAGTTCTTACCATAGGCTTAATAAAAATACAATTTAATTTTCATAAATAACTTGAATTTTCTGAAAGTAATAGGAATCGTTAGTATGAATACATATAATCTTCAAATATATTGAAATTGCTTTAAAAAAATCAAACATATTATAATTTATTGTTTTTACCCAGCCTATAAATGGTTGACCTATAGTTACACGAATGTGAACACAAGCAAATTTTACTGCACCACATTGAAAATTAGTTGATTTGAAATGAGTCTTAATACATAAATCACCATCAAGCCAAGCTTTTCTGTCTTTTTATGTCTTTCTTCATTATGATTCACTCTAAGAAACGCCCAACATAAGGAAATGTTCGTTACGTTTAGGATGTATTTGATTTTATTTTTTGTTAATACTGGACAAACATGTTACTTCTCTCTGACACGAAAATTGTGTTAGAGATTTGGAAGGTGAGCATCAACAGACAATCACAGATACAGGAAAACAATTTTGTTCTTTAATTAAATCGTAATTAAATTGTTATTAAAACCTTCCGTGTAATTTTTTACAGAATTAATGTACAAAACTGTTCGTTCACGATTGTAAGAGATATTTAGTAGGCGTAAACACTGATTCCGGAAACGATTCCACTTAGAAATCACAGGATTGTGACGGTACAAAATGGTGACGATTTCTTGAAATTACACCTTACATGTAGAAACTTACCAATGACATGAAAAAAAAATTAGAATTCACGGGCAAACGTTTCTCCGCTAATAGACTGTGTAGTATGGGACCTGATATTTCGTATAGTGTTGGGCACCTTTATGTCTTTAAGCCTCGTCAACGTGGGGTCATTACGAGCGAAGGACTGCTACAAGGAACAGAAAGGAATTCGGCCATTGTCTTTTGAAGGAACCATACGGGTATTCGCCTGGAGGGATATGGAGTAACGATTGAAAACACAAACCTGGATAATCGGACGGGAATTCGAACCTGCGCTATCCCGAATGCGATGCCAGAGCGTTTCTACTCACCCACCACTAGGGTGAAGGAGTGTATCTGACAACACTGGAGGGACAGCCAGGGACAATGACGATTCAGCTTCGGCATCGATCACAGTCGGTGGAGCTGAATATATTCTCTAAAAAACACGAGTTAAATACGTTGCTGTATACATATTACGACCAAACGTTTTCGTTAGAAGAGCATATTTTTTTAAATTAAATGAAAATTACTATTTAAATAAATCATTTAGCGGAAATTGTAACAATCACGCAAAACAAATCTCAAACCCTTTCTGTTGATTATTATGTTAGCTTTCATTAAGCGTAAAAAGAGAATTTTAACTATTCAAACTGTGGATGTGAATTCACAACAAATGTATTTCTAAGAAGCTCTCACGAATTTCCCGCAAAACAAATGTAAATCTGAAAGATCACTAACATCTAGACGCCAAGTTCCAAGGAACCTGTTGTAATAGTGCTGAGTCGGTATGAACCAGGTGTGAGTGGCCGTAAAAACGGTTTGTTCCTTCAGTAGCAACTGCAGCGGGCGGATCAAGCACGTAACGCCAAAGTCACGACAAACTTCTGCCGCAACAGCTGCACGCAAAAGAATTATCGCGAATTTCCTCTCTAAGAATTAGTTCTTGCCTGTTGGGCAACTCAGCAAAATAAATATAGAAAACTATGAGCACTTTGTTAAATATCAGCGCTGAATTTCTTTCATAATTATCTGGCTACACAGGTATGAAACAAATTCTAACAGTCTTGAAAAATTTATGAACTACAATTCATACATTTACAAAAGACGTTACACGTAAAAATATCAGTAATCGACGGCTGTTCGGTGATAATGTCATTTGAATAATAATAAAAAAAAAACTTGAAGGATTAGACTGAACACCGATCACTTATTTTTTAACATTTTATTACAATATGTTAATTCATTGTTTTCAAATTTGGATAGGCACTGTTTAGAGGGCTGTAATCTAGTCTAGTATTATAAATGCGAAAGTAACTCTGTCTGTTTGTTACGTTTTCACGACTAAACAGCTAATCCGATGTTGAGGAAATTTGACAAGGAAATACTACGTAGCCTACTAGTAGGAAGGACAAGGATATTTTCTTCAGAATAAATAACATATTTTTCATGAAATTTTGAAAACTAACCGACCAGTGACAGACAGATGATCAGTTTCTGTAATGTTATATCTGTTACTCAGCCTTTGTTTCTCTCGCAATCAGTTTGTGGAACACCTTTTATGTAAATTACAGCATTCTGTATGACTTTCTGGAATAAAATTCTACGTCCAAGCGTACGAAGTCGCGTGTAACAGTTGGTATATAATAGATTTGTAAAACTAAATAACAGTATCGTTGAGAACAAATTACTAGCATAAAAAATGTTTTATATAAAAAAAGTTTACAGCAAACTGTTGCCAAAACATTATTAGTGAGTATTTTGACACGAATGAATGAAATTGAAGAAACTGTTTAAAACTTAACTTACTATCTAGTAAAAGATTGGTTAACACGTTGGCTGAATGAGATACAAACAACTTTGAAAGGAGGAAGTATCGTCTCTTGGGAAAAAGGGAAGGCGAAAATAGCTGAACGAATAATATCAAGCAGAAAGCTTACTTTCTGTGAAACTGAATCAAAGCATTCATCATATTATGAAAATACTTGCTACAGTCATATTTGATGTGAAAGGTAATAAATAGGAACTAACCCCTCCCGAAAATTTACTACATTATTTAAATCTTTAAAAAATCTAAACCATGAATAAAGAAGTAAATCATAAGCCAAAAGTAAACTCGAGGCATGATACAATAATTAAAGTTTATAACTGCGTGTTAAACGGCACAGAATGGTTGCTCGGCACAGAATCAAATCTAAATACGATTTACATTTGTTGAAATCTCTTGCTACACTCGAGACTGCCTTTAAACCAACAACCAGTGATGAATGGGTAAACTTGATTATGTCTGAATGGTTCACAACGTCGTGTGTCAATTAAAAAAGTAACAAATTAAGGTAATTAACAAGAATACTGCAAGGCTTTAGCATTGTGTTTCATTCAAATAAATAACCCTGGTGTAGAATGAATAAATATTTTGGAATTTTAAGGAACTGAAACTGTTCACCCTCTTTACTGAGTACGACAATAGATCCGTTCGGCGTTCTCCTTTTCTTATGCCGGGCATACTGAAAAGACGCTGCTGTTAAATTGTGAAGACTGATCGAATGAAATGCCGCATGAATATTCGCGGAACGGACTATTCTTCTCAATACTGAAGACGTTTCCTCGAATACTATTATGCCGGGAAATTATTGTGTCAAACTATAAGGTTTTATACCTTTGAAAAGAAAATGTTGAGTAAAGGTGTAAATTTGGAACGCAGTACACAAAAACAAATTATTTTAGGCTTTGATTTTTATCTAATATGAAACAACAAGTACTAAACAATTATTAAAATTCTAGAACACAGTGAAGCACATGGAATATGGCTCGGAGATAGAGGCCTATTAAAAAATATTACTCTAATCTAAATATTTTAAAAGTAGCAGTCACAAATACAGATTCTAAAATCACCGCAATAACTACGGAAGTATAAAACATATAAAAATAAAATCTAACGTAGATAACATTTAGAACAAGTATTGAATATAAAACCAGATGGGAGAAAAAAATTTAAGGTTATCCTGGTCTGTTAGAGCAAACACAAACGTACAGAAACAGTTATATGTGATGAAGTTTGTTGTAAACATAATAATAACCGACGAAGAAAACCTTATGTTCGGTATGAATAATGGTTAATATTCGTTACTCTCCAATTCTTACGTCACTCTACACTTCAGAGGGAATTCCAGACTTCTCAGTTTAGTGGTCAGTACTAAAAGCTGCGGAGCAGAAAGAAAATATATGCATATCGACGCAGTACACTTAGTTCAACATACCAGCTACAGCATTAAGTCCTAATCAACTCGCCATGAGCTAGATATAGTTCCTAATCGGACTAGGTACTGGAGGTATTAGCCCAGTGGATATTTTCCAGTGTTCACATCCTGCAATTATGGGGAGAAATAAAACTGAAATAGCTTACCTACTAATAATAATCATCAACAAAAAATAGAACACAATAATCCTTCTCCATATTCCGGTAAGTTCCCAGTGAACAACATTCTGCGAAGAATTTATCGTTATTACTATGCCAGAACAATATTTATTTTAAATTGCAAAAACTGATACAGAACGCGTTCGTCGTTGAAGAACTTGTGGGACCATTGAATTAGAACTTAATACACAAGTAAACCTTAGTATAACAATGCTAAAAGTCGAAACAAAACTCTGTATCAAAATCTACTCTGTCAGAGAAGTCATAAGGTCTCAACACCATCCAAGTAGTGCAGTTACATACAAAATTGAAAGCAGCATGCTGGCTGGGAACACAGAAGACCAACAACTACTCCTCAGAACAAAAATTAAATAAATAAATAAAAATGTACGCTGAAGATACTTCGACGACATGACATGCACCGAGAATATCCAACAGTTGCATTGGCGTACTCATTGAATTATATTTATTATTTTAACAAGGAACTGCAGAAAAATGTCTTGCAATCATCGCGTCGCGTACTTAATAAAGCAGCTGGAGCGACCGACTCACCGGTGTGCGTCCTCTTGTGGATCTTGAGGTTCTCGGAGCGCGCGAAGACCTTGCCGCAGCCGGGGAAGGGGCACGGGAAGGGCTTCTCGCCCGTGTGCACGCGGATGTGGTTGACGAGCTTGTACTTGGCCTTGAAGGGGCGGCCGTTGCGCGGGCAGCCCTGCCAGAAGCAGGCGTGCGTGGTGCACTCGGGGCCGCCCACGTGCTCCACCGTCAGGTGCGTCACGATCTCGTGCATCGTGGTGAACGCCTTGGCGCACGTCTTGCGCGGCGCCGGCTGCTCGGGCTCCACCCACAGGCACGACATCTCCTGCTTGACGGGCTGCCGCATGTAGCGGAAGAAGGCCCCGTGGTGGTGCGCCTGTACCGGGTGCGGCGCCAGCTGGTGCTGGTGGTAGGCGGCCGCCGCGTGGTGGCCGTGGTCGCGCGCCGCGTACGCGTCCATGCCCAGCCGCATCTGGTGGTTGAGCGCCGCGTGGTGCTGCGCCAGCGGGTGGTGGTGGTGGTGGTGCTGGTGGTGCGGCAGCACGTGGTGCGGGTGGTTGGCGTCGTGGTGCACCTGCGGGAACAGCACCGAGGCGTCTCCGGCCGCGGCCGCGGCGGCGCCTCCGCCCACCGCTGAAGACGCGAAGTCCTGGTGGTGGTGGTCCCTCCGCAGCAGGAAGTCCCTCGCGGCGTAGCCGGAGGCGGCAGTCGCGCCGCCGCCCACGGCGCCGTACGTGCCGCCCCCGGCCGCCTGGTACGGGTCGCCGGAGCCACCCCCCTGGTACGTAGGACTCATCTTGATCCCCATCAAGTGGTACTGGTGATGACTAGCGTCCACGAACGGGTTCAGCATCGCAGCTCACAAAAAGTCTCGACAGTGGTACCTCAAAGACACTGGCTAACTCGTCACATTTTCCGCAGTGGCGAACACGTCATCTGCAGCGTATGGGCGGGCAGGGCGAGGCGCGAGCTGTGGCCACCCGATGCGCGCTGTCCATATTGTCCTAGGTCATGCGTCCGGAAGTGAGCCGGTGTCGCGGGACGGACGGAGCGATGTTGAGGGAGCCGTGTTCCCGGTGGCACTGCCGGCAGGGCACGCGGCGGGCCCCCCGCCCGCGGCCGCGGCCCCCTCCAGGCCAGGCCCCCGCCTATCGGCGGACAGCGGGGGACCCGGCCCATTGGGTGCCCCCTCGGCGAGCGGCCAATAGCGCGTCGGCCACGCCCCGCGCGCCGCGGCCCGCGTGGCTGGCGGCCGGTGGCTCAGACGGTCCCCAGCCAGCGGGCCGCGAGCAGGAGGAGATGTGCTCAGCTCAGCAGCACTTCCAAAACAAAGTGTTTAGCGCCGTAAATAGTGATACACTGTTACTTTATGGCGTTAAATATAGTTTAAATAACTAACCATAAATTTAGATTGTTGAGAGTATTACGTATATACGTTCCTTTCTGTTTGGCTAAATAATGGAGCAAATAAATCACTCCACGCCAAACATTTTAATCTACCGGTCAATTTTTACACTCAAAAACAACGGATGTTTATATCCACACTCTATGCATGATTCTTAACTTAATCGTTGAATTAGTTGTCTCTTACGTAGCGGTTAATCAATCTCCAATAGATTCTTATCTCTTCTTTCACAAAAGGGTATGCTTATAAAATATGTCTAACGTATCCCATATTACATGCTTGCTTGCGATTGGTCAGATGACATCTCAAAAACACTATTATCAGCTTGCAGTTATTTTTTCTGGATCGATCACAGAAAATCATAGTATCTTCCAGCCTTTCACTTTGAAACCATTATTGCAAAACTTGTTGAAAATATCATTTAAACTGATATACATTGTACATAATAGCTAGAGCCCTTGATTCGAGAAGATCCTTGAAATATTTTATAAATGTAGTTACCCGGTACGTTTAGGGTGTTTCAAAATGCAGTTCACGGCGACACTGTCTGAGATCAACACAGCTTATTCAGATGATGGACAATTCTCGTTTCTGGTTCTTTCTTAAAGTCCTCATGATATTGACGGGTGAGAACAAAATACATATCTCAGCAGTTGATGCAAAAGTAGCTGGTGCTGTGTAATGTTTCTAACTATTTCGGTTATATTTAATTATTAGAACAGAACCAGGTAATAGAGGAATTATTTTTAATGTAGGCTACTCACAGATCGGGTTTATGGACATGTCTACTTCAACAATACGGACTTCGTTACATCTCATGTTTATTTAATTAATTCTGAAGTCTTATCCCAGTTCCTCTTTACCTTACATAATTTCGTGAATTCAATGACCATGTCATAGTTTGTCTATGATGTAAGACCCTCGCCGAATAGCATCACCTTTCTTCCCACTTACACCGAGTAGCTTATGTGACACACAGGTGGCGGAAAAGATGTCCCTTGGCTCTGACTTGGATTTCGGGGCTTACCACAAGGCTTGCGCAACACCTGTCCAGATAATTCTGTCACGTAGTTCATTTCCCATCAACTCTAGTCGGCGTCAACATGCTATCGATTCCAAGGAACGAGACTGATGGCACTTCAGAGCGTTGTGTGAACCAACATTATTCAATCCAGTATGCACAATACATTACATCTCATGTTTTACATTTAAAACCAACGATCGTATTGTTTTATTCCTTTCAAGTTGTTCCATTACAGGGCTTTCGACGAGAACCAAAATATAAAGCACAATGTCTGTTATATTTAAGTTCCAAAATGAATAACTATAACGAACATAGTAAAGTCTGTATATTATAACACAAATCAGTCGAAATATTACCTGCAAGTAATTTGTTGTTACATTTCGTAGGTGATTGTAAAGTCAGCATTAGAATCAAAGGAACTGTGCCAACAAATTTACAGATGTACGGTAAATGACGAATGAAAGTCTAAAGCTAAAACTGAGGTTAACTTCCTCAGTTTAACACTGCTTAACATTCTGTACTCTAGGAGTCCGCAGCCAAAGAGAAACGGATTCCTATCGGAGTAGATCCACTGTCTGCTTGATAAGTGCAAAAAGGGTCACACTTTAACTTTTTACCAACTAACCCAAGCATAATATTTGAAAGTTTGAAAATTGTATTAAAGATAGTCCCACGCAAATAAAACGGGTATAAAATGATTTTTCTATTTCATCGAATGAGTTATCGCTGTTTTATAATCCGTCAAGCAGGGGGTCTGACATATTTTATTCAACTTTTTTCGCTGCAAAACGAAGACGTCAGTGCCTGTCAAATCTGATAATGTTGAACTACTTTTATTAATAGATTTTTTCTCAAAAATGCTAGTACATAAAGACACTAAACTTATTTCCAGTATATACTATATCCTGTATTTAAGGAAAAAATACCAAAATTTCTTACATCTGTTATAATTTGAAAGTCACCAACAAAACAAGTAGAAGATTTTATGTTTCAGTCATTGTATAACAGATTAATTGCATGCTAATGGATGGGGTATGTATTAATTATAATACATTTTACCGGAATTGTACGTAGACAAAGGATCAAATGGCAACATACCGCGGCGTGGAACGCAGTCTACTAGCTAAGCTCAAAACATGTTAAGCACTGGTATTCATGAGCGCATCCATATTTGTCGAGGTTATTACAGTACAGAACGCTTATTCTGCTTGGTTTGACTCGTACTGGGCCAGTTCCCTTACATACCATTATCGGCTAACTAAAAGTATGTTGAATGAAAGACTGAAGAAACTATTTACGATGTCATTGGTTTAGTACAAAATTGTATGTTAACTGTAATAACTAATACATAGATCGAACACTTTTATCAAACTTTGACTGTTCATTAATTGTTCTACTGGAAAAAAAAAAAAACTAACTAAACCTGACGAATGAATGGTACCGATGCCCGGCAAGTAATAGACTCATGGGTACAATGAGTAGCAGTACCTACCCTGTAAGTCCCGGGTGCGTACATAGAGAGAAGAGAGCATAGTAGCAGAGCATAGGCTTACATGTAACAGTCATCCCCTCAGGGCGAGATAGACGATGTACCCACGGCCACGAGAATCCTAATATCGTTTGCCAGTTAGAGAGAGACAGAGTGGTCATAGATCTACATCGACATTTTTTCTTCAGTCCTTCAGTCAGTCAAACAGGCCTGTTAGGTATACAAAAGAAAAATTGTTAGCAGCAAATGCACTTTTCTTTCTATAGCGCTGTCACTGCTAAGGCTTCTGGGTTTTACTCCTACATGGAATTATTTGAGTGTATTTTATATTTAACAATGGTGATAGCAATTTTTGATCACGCTGAAATTTTGAATGCTAATCCATAGAAATCGTTACTGAATCGTAGGAGAAGATAGAAACAGTCACCAACGTTTTGCAGTGTTCTCGAGATTCAAAATTCTAAGTAAATTGGCCGGAAAGTGTCCAGCCAGGTATTAAGTTTGAAATCAATGAACCACAAGACCCATATAAGCGTAAAATTCCCAAGAACCTCCACGAAGAAGTTGATTCTCCGATTCGAAATACCTCCTGATTTTTTTCCGAAAACTTTGTTTTGAAGTTTATGGTCACGTATTATTGACATTCGACAACGACTTCACTTCATATCGTTAGAACGATCAGCTTCAGGATTGCCCACAAATGTTGAAAAAAATTATAAATTTCTTGAATCACGACTTTGACTAAGAAATATTTCTGAGTGATACGAACGTATTTTTGCAGCTTTTGAAAATGAATGATGAGCAGGAAAAATATTGGAAATCGTTGTAGAATTTTTACAATAGTAAAAATGGACTGGAGGACTCATACAGGGTTTTTGCGCTTCATTCGTCTACTCGTCATGACTTCTGGGTTGTACTGTTTTTCGGTCTTACGCCGACTCAAGAGTTACCTAAGATCGACAGTGTTACAAGATCGACTGAATATTACATGTTAAAACTAACCTCACTGATGAACTTGATTTAGAAAATTGTTGAATCATTTGATTTCAAAAAAATACAAAGCGCAATACAGTTTTTACATTGCGCAATTAATACTGATTAATAATAAATTTAAATATTAATAGAGAATTTTTTCAAACCATTAAAATATATTGTTGAGTAAATTACACGATAATTTTCTTATAATTTTTACCCCTATTGATTTCTCTTATGAGTTTGTGTGTATGTTCGTTTTTACCAACTAGGACCACGTTAAACCTTCGTTTGGCTTGAATTTCATGTGAATGTGTACATATGAGTGTTACAACTAGGGTTGTTAGCACTAGCGGGGACCTACAGTAGCGTTTTGGCGTACTTCACATTACACAGTAAGCTGCGCCAATGGTGAGGGTAGGTTTAAGGGCTTAAAAATCCCCACTGAGACAGGGATTCGCCCTCCAAGCAGATGCCTTAACCACTGAGCTACGAGATCATTCTATTTTTTTTTTTTTTTTTTTTTTTTTTGAGGTAATATAATGAAATAAGATTTTCAGAGGGTTCTCTTCGCATCCCCCGTTGCTTATTATCCATGCGGTTCTGACATTATGGTGGCACCACTCTGACCTGGCATTTGGAAGGACGAGTGTTTGACCCTTGGTCTGGTCATCCACATTTCGTTCATTCATGGTTTCCGGAAAGGCTTTTTAAAAAGGTCATGGTAAAATTCATTCCCGTTCCTTACCAATAATTTCTAATAACTTTGATAAGACTTGAAGTCCTAATTTATAAAATCTTGAAAACACCATTTAAACCGGAGACTGTGTAATGTTAACTCTTGAGATATAGGCGTTAGGGAGAAGAAAATTATAAACAAATAGCGATTTATTTGTGGTTCTATTATTATAGTCACCGCTTTCCATATTTGTCCAGTTCGAGTGAGTTTTAAAAGATTGGACACCTGCAGCCAGGGGCGTAGCTATAGGAGGGCTAGGCGGTGGCGTGCACCGGGGCCCCCAAGCTTAGGGGGCCCCAAGCGCAGCTCAGGGGGGTGCCCTAAAGCGCAGGGAGCCCCTGCCAGCAAACCTCAGAAGACTTGGTAGAGCTAGAAAAAGAAAGAAAAGGTCGGCCATCTGGCCCGAGGGCCTTGTACCGGGGTCCTTGTTAACCTAGCTACGCCACTGCCTGCAGCTACGGCAAGCATACTGCCGATGATTAATTCGAAAAGGTGTACTTGATCCACATTAACATTTACATGTTAATGCACCGGTACCTACTTCTCAACTGGAGCATGTCCGTGCGTCATTTAAATACAAATTATAGGGGTCAGCGACATCAGTATGTCAATCTTCTAAAGAAGCATCTATCAACATCTCTCATAGCTCGGTAAATTTTAATACGTCATCAGCATACATATATCACGGATTACTAGAGAACATTATTGCTGCAACATATTGACTTCAATATTTGCTTGTATGATCTACTCCAAAGTAATCTAAACTCGAGGTTATCTAAATAATACCTTTCTTCTGCTTTGGCTAACACAGTTTTATTTGCCAAAAAACTAGTGATATAAAATTTTATATTTTAGTTTAGCGCCTGATCAAAGAAACGAAGCTGTCAGACGGGTACAGATACTATCCTTCTTCAGCCTTTCACCGAGCAGTGTTCTGTGTTATTTGTTTGAAAGATGTAAGTGAACTAGATATACGTCCAAGCATTGAACATCACATTAACACAAAACAAAATTTGAATTAAACCGTAACTATGAGAATTATTAAAAGTTAGCTCCATAGTTGGCTTATACTGATAATAATATATATGTGAAATAATTGATGTGCAGTTATCTGCGGGCGCATCATCAGATATAAACGTCTATAGCAGGATAAAACCTACAGAGTTAGTCGAGAATAAATCGAAAATAATTTGTAATCTGCTCGAAATACTGTGCCAATTCGCTGAACAGCAGTGATACTGTATTAAAAAACAAGCAAAAATACACATTACTTGATTTCTATTATCTCTTAAATCAACAATAAAAAATAATTTAACTTTTAACGCAACTCGAATCTTTACACTAAAATCAGAATCACTGACGTTAAAAAATGACAGAACAGGTGTATTAAAGGTTGTAGATTCAGAATAATTAGTCCTGTTTACTTTAGTTCTAATTTTAAGTATCAGATTGTGCAATCTCGAATGCACCTCATTTATGAATGTATGGGAGTGTTATTTATAGCTCACCCTTGTCCACAAAACTCATTTTGTAATTTCTGTTGTGCTGCTATCAAGTGATGCACGCAACATGCACTCCCCCGTTCATAATAAATTGTTCATCTTACTGCAAGAAAATAAGGTTAACTTATTTGGAAGTCCTCCACTTGTGGCGAGTATGACAGCATTTCTCATTTCTTGTTGCTTTTCTTTCCACACTTGTTTCCTCAGATTGATTCAACCCGCTGGCTGCTTGAAGTGTGGCGGGCCTGCAGACAGAGCAGGCGTTGCCCAATACGAGAGCAAGCACAGTCCACCGGAAGTAGCAAGAAATAAAAGTGTTGAAAGCAATGTTCTAATCATTTAATATGTCATTTACGATATTTTATGTACAATCTCTGTTAGGAACTGAAACTAAATGGATTTCGTAATACAATTCAAAGTAGAATTAAGGTATGTACACAAAAAACGTCAGCATAAAAACAAATTTGATGGATAATGAGAAATATACAAGCGTAATTTATAAAAGTATAATGGACCAAACTGTAACAAACTAAAAGTGCATGAAACTAGTATGCCGACACGAATATGAGAAAATAGTCTCGTTCGGCCATCCGGATTTCGGTTTGCATGGCTTCCCGTAATCACTCCAGTGAATGCCTTCGGAAGACCATGGCCGAAATCCTTCTTGTCCTTTGCTGCCAGCTCTTTACTGGCTCTAATGACCTCGACGTCGACAAGCTTTAGAGCTATAAGCTAGAAGAAAATAATATATACTGCCTACCTGGGAGAAAGGAAAGGAATTGGAAATTTGAAGAAGAAATAGCAACAATTAACAATTTCACTGGCAGTGTATATAATAAAGCGAACAAAAAAGAAGAAAAAGTAAGGTAACGGAACTGAAGAAGATTGAAAATTAATTGATCATATATAGCTGAACATCATGCATTGAGTAATACAGATCAGGTAAACTGTAAACTACAAGTAAAGGAATATAATCTTGTAAGTAAAATAATAATGGATACATTAAGACTGTAGGTCACAGTTAGGATTCAAGGAATTTTAAAAACATTATGGCAAACTAAATTGCTTTTAGAACGAAATACAGCAATGAAAATCTTACAATAAGATGCTGGAATGACAATATTACGTAAACGAAGAACAAGAAAGAAGCGATAAGTGAAGGAAAGAACAGAGAATATACGATTTCACAGGAAACAACAAACTATTAGTATAGAAATGGTAGATCCGGTTATATAAAAATGGAGAAGACTTTCTGAGTTGTAAACGTTGAAAGGAAACTATCTACCGTATGAATTCGAATACTCTAGTGCAGAGTCAATATTTTTTCAGTGATAGTTACATCACCAGAAAACTATTTTACTTGTAGTTAAATCACTATGAGTGATCTTTTAGACGGTATTATCTGTAGACTATATAAAACAGTTATCTCTTAACATAACACAATTAGGTTTGTTAAAGTCTTTACAAAAGTGAATACGAAACCAAACACGTTGGTAACTGTCACTTGGAGAACGAATTATTCCGCCATTTTTAAGCACTTTCAGTATGAATGTCTATTGTAACGATTCACAATAGTCCATTGAATGTTATGTGATGCAGGTAGTTCGCATGTGAAGTAACAAAGCAATGGTTACTGGGATGGAAGCAAGGGTTGAGTACAGGCACTTGGCTCTCCGTGGGTACAATAGTTCCCTTCCATTACAACCAACACGTGAACACCCATTAGCCCTTAAAAAGCTATTTCTTTCATGTTCAGAATCTAAGAAAGAACGCAGTCTGTTAAGTGCTCAGCTTAGACCACATGTAATGAGGCTGATTATTTTATATAGAAAAGATAAACAGAATTTCAAAATAGTGATAGCATTTATTGCCTTCTGTAGAGAGAAATAATCACCGAACTGGGGTTTCAAATGCCAATAGCATAGGTATCTGCAATAGAGAATAGTAATCATCATCTGTCTAGCCATCTGTTACTGCTTCTATAAAACTCATTTGTCGTCAAGATTACAAGACATAAATAGCGTTACTATGAAACCAAGACATGATGCTTAAAATAACGAATTTTTCTTAATACATTCAAATTTTTATATGTGAAATAAGGATCTTCATGATTTCAATCACTTAAGTTTCCATTTTAATATATATATTTTTAATAGGACTGCATACTTGAGTTTATCAATTTTAAAAATAACGACGATTAATAACAACTGACTTCATTTATCGTAATCAGTTGCTCTTATATGAACTACAAAAAGTATTTCTCAAAGTATTTTACCTTGATTACAGCCTGACTCATTTACTTTCTAATAATCACATTCACATCATCTCCTCAACTATCAGCGGTTCAACAATTCCAACAGCATAAAAAGGTCGTAGTACCAAAATGGTGACATTTTGGTGTGACTAGAAGTTTGATAATTTTTTTATTAATAAACAACGCCAAGAAAACCTTTGGCATAGTGTGTAAATGCAGTTCTCTGTAGCATAAACCAGAATACCTCTTTGTTATGGGAATATATTTGAAGCGAGTTTCAATCCAAAAATGAAACTTCATGGAGGTCGTAACCGCTGCCGTAAAAAGCAGCCATTATGTGACATACGAAAACTATAGACTAGGTTAATTTCCACTTTCCTATTGACACGTATTATACGTAACAGGTTGACTAATTTGTAAAAGTTGCACTTTATTATCTCAATGTGACCGCCAAGCTTAAAGTCGACATCCGTCCATGAACAGTGTCGTATGTCGTTACTCCATACGAACTGCCTAGAGATTTGGGATTTAATCGAGGACTTTGTTGCACTATCTGTTGATTATGAATTCATCCATGCCAGCCAACTCCTGATGATGAAAATTTCTTCCACAACCGAGACTGGAATCTCACGGCATTGTAACCATCTAATTTAACGGGATGAGCTTTCTTATCCAGAATAACGCAAAACTATAATGCAAAAATTATTTTAAATATGTATAAACACAATCCAGGCAAGTCATTACGTATTATTAATCGAAATTCCAAACGCAATTGAACTATTTACCAAACAGCAGACAAATTTTATAATGTGCGCAATTTAAAAGCAACTTTACGCATGTAGTCAAACTCGAAGGTCGGCTCCGTTAAGTGTTATTACTTCTAGAACTGCAAACCATAAATGAGCTCATATTTATGTGAAATATAACCTGGAGAATAAATGAGAAAAGCGATAAAGTATGATGCTGCACGGAAACATGGGTCTGTGACGAAGGCGAATGGCGTCTTGCCAGAACGTAACTACTGGATTGTTGACAGGTGACAGCACCGTGACTCGAAGGCAAGGAAGTGCACTGAAAGTTGTCCATGCTCGCGCAGCTGAATCAATAGGCGAAGGCAGATGTCCGCATTCATTCCATGACTTGGGCTCTTTAATAGAGCTGGTAGTTACGAATATGATTCCTTGGAACTCATTTGGCGGCAATCTCAGTGGCCCTTTGTGAGTGGAGCGAGCTGATTAATGTTATTTACAAAACAGAAATGTGTGATTATTTTCTTTTTTGGCTTCTGGCTTTACGCCTCGTCTACGTCGAGGTTATTACAGGTGGAAGAGGACATTTGGCAAGGAACGGGAAGGAATTCGGCCATGACCTTTTGAAGGAAACATTCCGGAATTTGCCTGGAGTGATTTGAGAAAACTATGGAATGTGTGATTCCGATGTCAACATTTTTGTAACAAGTGCTTGAAGCATTCATTCAGTTTATTTACTAGTCTATTCTCGTAACTTTTGTGTAAAGGGAGAAGCAAAGATATGTCAATTGATGTTCAGAAAAATTTGTACCAATTCTGTCTCTATTCAGCACAGGAACTGCCTTTTTATACTCATTCAAAGCAGCGAAAAAAGTGCACATCTTCTAATTTTTATATTATTTTCCCCTCCCCTGTTCCATTACCATTTCTGACTAATTTCTCTCAGGCTTTAAAAGTTTGACTTCTGAAGTTCAAAGAATCATCCTGTTTTGTTTTCAGTGTCAAGACCATAAATTTTAAATGTTCACAGGTCTTCAGCGGTTTGGAGGATTTACAAACGTTGTGTTTCAGGGGACCACCCCCTACCTATCTAACGCCATGTTAATATAAGCAAGTATTTCACACATTTGTGAAAAACTATTTGATGCAGGTCCTTAATATTTTTACTGAATGTTTCATGATGCCAGTGAAGTCAACTGTACTAATATCGACTTTATAAGTTGTATTTTTTTTAATAAATGCTTTTTTAAATTTATTGATAAAAATATAAAAAAAATTTCTGTCTAAAATGTTTTTTTGTGAACATCATAATAGGGGAATATTAATGCTTGTAATACCAGAGGTGGCTTTTTTTTTTTTTTTTTGTTATGCAGACTCTCAGAAAATTTCATTCAATTATCTTTCATAGTTTCTGATATAATGGGGCATATGCACTGAAAATTTTGGTTTGCAAGAAATTGACTTTAAAGAAAATAACTACTCACAAATGCACTCAAACAAAACTAACAGTATGTTTCAAAATGTGTTGTTTACAAACAGCATAAACTAGAGAATACCGACCGTTGCCCTCCAACGATAGCCAACACTCTCAGGAGTCAGAAAAAAAAATCCCTAACTTGCAATATAGGGGATATAAAGGTCTAAAATATATTCAGAAAAGTGGGCGTGGCACCAAAACGCACGTTGTAGGAAAATGCTGATTAAATGACCGAATTTTTTTTTTCAGCAAAATCCTTTTCAGAATACTTAAAGAATACCTTAATCTATCGAAATATGATGAAAACCGAAAATCGATTTTTTTTTCGGCCTAAACTACGGGGTGGTCCCCTTGATGAACCTTACTGAAACATTAGCACACTACTGTGCCAACAGATTGTTCCTTATAACGGAAAAACAAATTAAAATAATCGTTTTTATTACTCTTAGCAACGAGTCATTTATTACAATGACATGGATAAGCTTTTTTGTTAGAATTAGAACAAAACTATCGATAAATCGTTGAGTAATCGTTGGCACCTCTGAGAGTCGTTTTGCATAATTTTTCCAACAATCATCTTAGGGCTCTTACTTTCTTGTGGCTTGTTTTATTTTCTGTAACCCCCTCTCCGTTCCAGAAAAAGTCTACATACATTACGCACTCCCTCATTAAATTCTTCAGGCTTCAGCAAACATTAGTACTGATGTATTTAGTCCTAACGTAAATAATGTTTCTATTTAACGTTCATTATAATTATTTATATAAATCAAAAATTGCTCTTAGTTCGTTATTCTTAGATAGCTGTGGTGTATTATACGTCTTAATAAATATTATTTGAGGATAAGATGTTCATATCTGACATTTGTTAGTGATGGAAAACAAACAAACCATTTTTAAATTTTAAATCATTTTTTACCACTGAAGCTGTACAACCTACCACGTTTTCCAAATGAAAACAGTCAACAGGCATTTTTTTAAATACGCTTAAGAAAGAAAATAGTTACTATTGACAAGTGCATGAATAAATAAATAGGATGAACAAAATAATATCAGTAACCAATGTTGAGCGCAACAGAAACTATGTGCAAATCATTGATAGAGTTCTTAACCTGTTGTAACAACGTCCGAAACCCTGAGATTAAACGTAAAATTATTGAATTCTAAGTTGTTAGCGCATATGTATTTATGCTTTCGTAATAGTCTCTTTAAAACAACTGTTTATAAAAACAGGAAATATATATTATATTTATCGGTCAACTTACGTCCACCATACATTTTGTTCACTTTTTCTACTAAAAGAAATAAAATTACAAAGACGAATAGCTTTAGAAAAAACACACTCTAACACAGTAAACATACAGTAGCTTCCGAGACAGATCGTACCTCGGTTCCCTTATGCATTTAAAATATTTTTAGGTATTAGTTCCATGTAAAATTTATATCACTGAATGAGTCAGCATCGTAACAATTAATCATTCGGTCAGTGTTGACAGTTATTAGAAGGATTATTAGTCAAAGAACTTCAAAAAATAAAATTTCTTTGTAGAATGTAGTAATGCGAAGGAAACAATATCATGTGATCACGTAATTTCGTGTATAAACTGCTGCTGTTATTCCGTTAGAAGCAAACACGCAAACCAAAGTCATGAATACTGGTCCACTTGATACCAAAAGTGAAAATTTTGTATTTTCTCTTAAGTGTGCAGAATAAGAGAATTTTTTTTTTCACTGGACTAACTCATAGTTCTCTACTCCGTGCACTTCAATAGGTGTCACTTAAATGGCATTATAATTTATAAATGTTCCAATCTTCGTAATAACTGGTAAAAAAATAAATCAAAGTATGTTTAGTGAATGCTGCCATTTAAACATCAAAATAAAAAAAAGAGTCCCAAAATCATTCAGTAGCCTCATTTCATGTGATACCAAAAAACTGAAAGCTCTAGTACAAAATACGATACAATCACACATCTTTCTTAGGCGATAAAATTTACCATATTTTTTTAAAAACAAAAATAAAAAATAAATCATTAGCAATGATGCATTCGTCACGAATCAGATTAAGCAGCAGAATTTGAGAACAGAATGTTTTTTTATTGAGCTGTAGATATCATGTATCTGTAAAATACGATAGTATATGCATATCCACAAATTTTACAAAGTTTTGGTCATCTTACGATAATATTTATGGTCATACTTTGAGGAAAAATCTGGTAATTTTCTTAATAGAACCAAGAACTTATCAGAAGTTATAAATGAGAAGATATCAAGATAATTATTCACAGACCTGTATTCCTATTATACATTGGTGGAAAAAAACAAAACTCCATTTTTTGTCATAAAGATGTGAACATTAATTATCATATACATGTTTCCACGTTCTATTCAAAAGGCATTACCATTTGTGATCAGGTCCAGCAATTTTTATACCAAATTAGTAATAAATGGGGTACGAGTGAAATCACTATAGCTTTTGCTTACAAACTCAAATTACTAATCCTCTAACATGTTACATAGAAAATAAAACTGGTTCTGTCTCATAATGAGAGTTTCGGAATAGTTGTCGCATATTACGTTTTACTTCAATAAGCCCTTTAAGATGACAACTTGCACAAAATTATTATGTTGTGTGTCTGCAACCTTGGACTCTTAAAAGCAAGTAGAAACATTTTCACGTTTACACTGCTTCTGTTAAAAACGAATTTGTATTCCAATAAAATTGTATTCTTAAACCTTTTTAAACAAATCTAATATACTCTATTTGTGCAGATAATTTTCCCATCTTTATAACTCACTGCACCTTTTAATAGCACATGCTGTTGGTACAACACTCTGAAAAACCGATCTTGTAACTCCCGATCCAGATCATTTGCGGATACTAGGATCCAGTTGCAATAAATACAAAGAAAAAATACTCTAAATATTCTGTCAAGCTCTCTTTCCACTCATCTTCATTCTTGTTTCTTGTTTTCTTATTTTCTCTCACAGCGTTTCTTCCTTAATATATTTCTTCAGTTTCTCTGTAATTTTTTTTTTTTTTTTTTTTTGATGATCCAGAGGTGACAGTGTCTCCAAAAAATTACAAAGTTCCTAAGAGCCATTCGTTTCAGTTGAATGTTCACAGACGTGAATATTAGTGGAAGGAATGTTCTCTGCTGAGTTGATATGACGTAATATGTGGACCTCGGTGACACAAACCTAAGCTGATTATTCCCTTTACGATGCATCATAATTACATCGGCATCTCTGTATGAACAGCGCCGAGAATTTTACAAACCACTCTAGTAACACTCAATTCAAAGCTTGAATTTTAAGAGGTTAGCTTAGTGAAACTTCTGGTAGGAAGAACAAAGCACCATGACAGATATCTCAAAGTTAAATAAGAAGTTAGAAGAAGCAAGTTATAAGATCATGCACAAGTAGCTTTAGAAGGAACGAGTGTGATGTTACGATTTATTTATCGCTTGTTTTCTTTATTAGTACTCTCCTTCTCTTTTCGAAGCGTCCACCTCTCCTTTATCAACACTCTGTCTGAATCTTCTTGCAGCTATTACCGTTTTTTGTCTGTCAATAAAAGCAATCACAATAAGAAAATAACTTTAAATTTAACCAAACTTTTTTAACTACTTTATAAGTCAATATATATTTTTTAATTACTTATTTCCGTCAAATTTCATTACATTTCCCTTTTCATAATTAAGAAGTAGTTTTCTTCTTCGTTCAGATTCATTTATTATTTCTTTGAACATACATAACATTTCAGTTTACAATTATCCATTACATCAACACTTTAATAAAGTCTGAAACTATACCAACATTAACTACAAATCTGTAGCCTCACATTTTCCTTCTACATTTTTTTTACAGGCACTTTTTACCTAAGCTGAAGTTGTTTCAAGCCACCGCTAACAATAAACAAACACCAAAGATGCTTCTCTTTTCTGTCTCTCGTTAATAATCGTATATTGTCCTCAGCACAATCCCTCTTCTTTATCTATGATATTATTATTTGACTTAGTCAGAAAAATACAGAAATTTCATTGCATCTGAAATATTAATATCGTGACTTTCATTTGGCACCTCGCACTAGTCACTCACGCGTAAACTTCTCAATGTCTCAAATTTCTTCCGAAATACAGAGAATACGTTCTTGGTTAAAACATTAACCGTGTATTTCAGATACATTTTCGTGCTGCGCCAACTTATCATAGAAAGTCAGCGTCGAACAGCTTTCGTTTAATTAAGTTCACTGTCATATAATTTTTTATGTAAGTTTGGTGGGTACAAATGATTTCTTTCAGTTATTGTTTCAGCACAGACTTTCAAGTATATAAAGGAAAAACCCAAGTGTTGTAGAAGTATAATCTTTAATCATATGTTTGAGACACTCATTAAAAACTTCCCATCCTCTGTTACTAGAATGAACGTGAATGCTTTATGGAATGCTACTGCTATTTTTATAAATACTGAGTATACCTTTGTGATTAATACTCTAAAATCGTATGACTTCACCAAGTTTGTAATAAAATATCATTAAAAAACATCGAAATTAGATGAAACGAAAAGGGGTGTGAGATAAGTGAGCATTATCTGCGTGCCAACAACACACGATAATTTTAACTAATTTTATGTGGACGCGGGGGTTGCGGGGCACCGGGGGGCCTCCCTGGCTAATTTATGCCCCCCCTCCCCCACCCGGGCCCTGCTTTATGTCTTAGTCTCACCGGACCAACACAAATATTAATATATGGCCGATGCCACATTTTCATAATTTTACGTGTCTCCAGCTCGCTGAGGCCCATATTTCACCGCTTCCACTAAAACACACAGATAAAATCCTGACTGCCTCTAACTCGAATTCACGAGAGCGGTTATGACCTGTTCCCTGAAATGGTCCTGGATTCATAAAGAGGTATTATTTATGCATACCCCCGTAATAGTTATCCCTGTAACCCAAGTCAACATACCAACATTCCCTACAGACATCGAAAACTATGCAGGAAAGTTTTTTTTTTTATTTCGAATCAGCAGCAGCAATGGAAATGGCTTCAGATAAACATTTCAATTTATTTCCTTGCTTGTAATCCAATTTTCTAGTTGGCCTGACATAAAAATGGTGTTCATTATTACTGTATCCAGTGGTTAGTGACTTTCAACTCAGCAGTATACTATAATTTTTTTCATGGGAAAATGTTAGAAATAATAAGAACAATTTTCTCAAAGATTAAAAATCAATTTGTGAAGTGAAATTCCTCCACTCCTTTAAACATACACAACCTCTAATCGACAGTGAATGATTTAAGAATGAAAGTAAAACACCAGACTTGGTGGGTGTGCTGTAAATCTCTGGCGTGGCGTTCGGAACATCGCAGATTCGAATCCCCATCCGACTATCTAGATTTAGATTTTCCATATGTTTCCGAAATCGCTCAAAGATAATGCCGGGATGGCTCCTTCAAAAATCAATGGCAGGATTGTTGTCTCGCCTCTAATGACCTCGACGTCGACGTGATGTAAACCAATAAAAAATAAAGGCAGTCTACTAATGAATCATCACGGAATTAATCCACAGAGATTTGTTTTTACAAGAATCTTCGATGAAATAATTGTAGCAAGATCATGGCATTCGTTAAGAAATCATCGAGGTCAAAATCTGAGTGACCAGACCAGGAAGCGAAGCTATTGTTCCCGAATATTGTTCCCGAACCACTCTCCCTCTAAACTTGATATTAAGGGAGCTTAACCACAAATGCAAGGTCTTTATTTGTGTCAAGGAAGGGAAAGCTACGCGTATATTTTTTAGTAACAAAAACTGGAAAAGTTAGCATGAAGAAATAATAAACTATTCCAACTGTAATCTAGAAAGCACATAGATATTTATTAAGCTACAAATTGGAGTTAAATCGGTTTATTAACGCGGTTTATGGACTAAAAAAAATATAACACTTAGTTTTTAGATCAGATAAAGACTTCATGATGATACGTATTAAAATGCTTTGAGACTATTCCATTTACTGCCACAAATTGTGTCTCTAAAACTGGTATTATTCGATAAAATAATCTTCACATGCAAATATGTCAATTCAGTTTTAGTAATTGGCTTTTATTTTGTGAGAAATTGAGGGTATATTCCTTAATAAGTTATTTATTTTAAACAGTAATTGCTCCCAAGGTAAAAATAATATTCCAGCATTGAAAAATAGAAAACACACCTTTTATACCGATGAAAAACGTTCTGAAGTATCATTTAAATTTATGTGATTTTTTGAAAAGCGCAAACAATGATAGTGTGATTAAAATATTATACTTTGATGCTCAGGTGGAAGTATACTGCTCTCCGCTAGAACACTTTCTTTGTTATATGTATCCACAATCTTTAAAATATCTTGGTTTATTGCAATAATGACACACCTTAATATAAACGATTTCGACTTTGAGATCAATTCTAACCTTTCTTCAGTATTATCCTAACATAGAAAAGATAATGCTTGAAACTTAAGATTTCTGAGCAAACAGTTTATACATTTTCTTTCTACTTTGTGATTATTATATAGTATTTTGCATATCTCCATTCTGAGTAACGTTTGTGCTATTTTTTTCTTCAAGAAGACACCTAACATTACAGAAGGTACTCAGGACGATATGCAGAGGGAAGCAAAATTTAGACATTTTAACTCTGTAGAGGAGTTGTGCTGATATTTAAAAATAATTATGAAACATTGTGTACTTTAGGTTTTAAACAATTCTGCAGCAATATTGTTGTTAAAATAGTTAATGTCAGAATAAATGTATTTAGAATTAATCATCTAAAGCACACAGTAGCTTCCTACATAACGCAATGCAGTCAAAGTTCACACACATATTTATAATAACACATGATTCCTGTTCAAGGTATGAAGATTAATTTGTAATACCTTACACCTCTTACTTTTTGTTGCGTTTAGTGCTTTATATTAATACCTCTTAAAATAATAAAGACGGTATAACATATGTCCCTGCTTTAATCCTTGGAGCAGACAGCTGAGGGAATAGATTGTAGTTGGTGTTCTCAAATTAAGATTTTACATCAGTGTATGAAGGGATGCAGGATTGCTTAAAACCAGTCAAGATAACGATAGGAAAAAATTCCTTGAAATATATTACAAAAATAAGTCAAAATAACAAATTTCGAAAAATGACCAAGATGAATAAAATTATGAAAGTAAATCGGCTGAATTGCGAGAAGTGTTAATCTTTTTTCTTTTTTCTTGATTATTGAGGCTCCTTGTCACTTTCTTCTATTTCCATGCCCGCTGTAACAGAGCTGTCATCGGACATAGAAAGGTATGTAATAGGTTTAGATATACCTTGTAATGTGAGTTAA
This sequence comes from Vandiemenella viatica, assembly GCA_031002005.1. Lineage (NCBI taxonomy): Eukaryota > Metazoa > Arthropoda > Insecta > Orthoptera > Morabidae > Vandiemenella > Vandiemenella viatica. The sequence goes on from JARYHS010008075.1 coordinate 53,468,406, forward strand.
TGAATTGTGGGTTAGTAAATTGAGTTACAAGGAAAATCCATAGTTTAACGAGAAAAAAAAACACAATGCTTCAAGAAAATTGATGAAGAACTCACTTCGGTAAAACAGAAAGCTCTCTGAATTCACCAACAAATTTATGCAAATTGAACTGAAGCAATAATAGTAGTCATCTTCTACAGTGTTTCGACAGACTTTAAAAGGAGTAGAAACATATTTTACATTTATTAAACCATAATCAACGTATTTGTAACTGTTTCACGTTATTAAATTAACTAAATGATTCGTTACGGCTTACAATTTCAAATCAAACATAGTACTTAAATAAATATGTTTAACTTAGCACACGCTTTATTATTTATTAGAACATATTAATGTTTTAGTTATAACAAAAATAAAGTGAAAACATATAAAAGGGCTAGACTTTTTCATTGCTGTATTGAGACAATGTTGGTACTAACCTCTTCAATAGTTTATAATTACAGTTTAAGTATATCTTCAAGGAAAACAAACCATAAGCATGTAAGAGTTAAGTTTTTCCCGGCGTATGGCTAGCAAAAATTCTTTCAGGTATTCCGCCGGATAAGTTCTTCTGTCCACAAAGTACCGACAGTCGGTACTGTGTCGTCGTAATGGTAGCTTCGCTATGACATCTCACCTGACGAAGGCAGCGGAGGTTGCTGCCGAAACTGTGGTGAAATTCAGTTCTTTAACTTACACTTAGCGTCAGGTGGGATACCTTGCGACGAGTCTGTCACTTCTAGTGTATTACTTCTTTGTTAAACACTGCTACTACAATTGATTCTTCAATATAATAAATGTGCTGAAACTGCACAGCCTTTCATTCCAAATATTCGGCATCTTTGGCATTTGTTCATACCCTTTTATTCAAGTTCTTACCTCTGTATCTAATTGTACGCAGAATATGTTCTACAACCCGAACAAATTTTTCTCTATATTTCATTAGTCTCCATTAGGTGTATTTTTTTTACATGGTTGAAAGTTAATAACCATACAAGTTTTGGATACAGCAATTTTATTGGAACATTAAGCCTTAGAAGAAGTTCATTCCCACTAATTTACCTACTCAATATAGTGTAAAACGAATACTAAAGACAAAATGTATTTCAACAAGATAATGGACGTTCAGAAAAATTGGTAAGCAGAAGAAATATTGATGTTTTGAAAGAAATTTTGAATTGTTGATTTAAAACAACCGTTCAAAAAAATACATACAACATAATTTCAGGAAATTTCACTGTGCCGCATGCAGAATATGTTATCAGAAGGAAGGTTAGAATTAAGGGATTTACGAGAGACATATACTGAAATAAAACGTAAAACAGTAAAGGCATATTATGTAACGGAGCAGAAACTATGAAGAGGGAGGACTTTGCTAGATATGATAAAGTGTTAACACAGAAATCAAAGTGTTTTAACTAAAGACCTGTGGCCAGAAAAGCAACAAAAAAAATCGTAGTCTGCATTTTAAAGAAGGGTGATTATTAGTAGTAATAAAGCAAGGTAATGATTATTTCTTAAAACCTTGAAAGGATTCCCCAAAGAAGGAGTAGCGGAAGAGAATATTTTTCATGGAAGAATCAAATCCACAGCTTATCTGATCATTGCATCAAGAAAAATTATTGAAGAAATTGGTAAACAATGGTAATGGATGAAATGACGGCCAAACGGAAGGAGTAAAGAGAGCGAAGAAAAAAGTGGTGTATGGAAAGAACAATACTCATGAATTTTATAGTTTCAGGGTACAAAACATGATACAAATGCACATAAGAAGAAGGGTGGCTTTTAAAATGTATAACTTACTGGTTATAAAGAGTATTAAATCCTTAATAAAATTACAAAGGAGCATTTTAGCCGATATATGCTACCGATCCAAGGCTATTAATGTTTCAAACATACTAATATTAAATAATCCACAATTTTTAAATTATTATCACTAAAGTAAGGAAGATAACTGCTGTTGTGAAGAACCGCAGCAGAATTAAAAATATCAACTAACGTAGATGACCTAATGATTTAACTAAGAGGTGAAGGTACTACATTGGGGAGAAAAGTTTATTTCCCAGAAATAAAGAAATTTGTGTAAGAAGTAAGAAACATGAAATATGATAATGAGACGTATGGTCACAATATTGACAGCAGAGATGAAATTTCTGAAGAGTGTTCTGCAGGAATCTATCAGTAATAAAAGAGGCAGAAAGCATTTAAGTGAAATTTTGAAGTCCGGAAAGTTACAAATCCAACAACATACAAAAAAAAATAGTTATGGCCTCAAAACAAAAAGTAAAGGTTACGGAAGTAAATTATGAAATGTATGTTTGGAAAAGAAACTGAGTTGGGAAGGAAAAGGATCCTATGGGAAATTGAAGAAGAAATGTGTACGCAAAAAAAGTTGATCAAACTGGTAAGATGTAACCAAACTGAAGGTATTGAAGACTGTGAGAAATGGAAAAAATTGTTACTAGGATCGGAAAGCATTAGGCCCTGATAATCCAGCGTGAATTACAGCATCTCCGAAACACCAGCTTCCTCCAGAAAATCTAACTCCCTCAGATAACCGCATTATGTTCTACGTGATACTGTTTTTATCTTGGATTACGAAGAGTCTCTAACATATTTGACATCTAGAAGTTTTCAAAAGGTGATAATCCAGGCGATGACGAACATACTTTATCTGATTTATCTGTACCAATCGAAGTAGATAGTATGCCGGCGATACGAATTGCTTTTAAATGTGAAAAATAGCAACAGATCAATTGTTACGACCAATGTTCTCCAGATTACTACTATTATTATTACTCTGCGACTCACTAAAAGTGTGTGGCAGAGGGTGCGTTGCACCTATCCTAATGTGTAAACGTTTATGCATTGGAAGGGATATGCGAGATGTGTAAGGAGGCGAACATGACTTATATTGAAGAACCATCCCAGATCAGGATGACCGGAGCGATTTCTCGATTTTAACATTCTTCGCTCGATGAAACCTTCCTATTCCATTCCATAATCTTTCGTGGAAAAAAATGAGTATAGAAAAGAATTAGTTCTTGCCCTGATTTCTTTTATATGATTTTCTCTGCCATTCGTAGGTATAAGTGCTGCTGGTAGTGATATGTGTTTGATGATCATGTTAAAACAACAACAGATGAGGGTGAATTCTTATGTTTTAATCACAACTCATTTGTGTTGTTGGACACTTTGCTTCTGAACTAGTATGTCAAAACAGACATTGTTTTAATTTTTGTAATACATTAATCCGATTTGTTATTAAGTCCCTAACCCCTTGCAAGCACTGACTATTCGGTCCTATCCTGGCCTAGTTACCTGCACCTGGCTGCTCGCTATGAATCAGCAGGCAGCGTCGCGCAGGTAGTTATAATGTATACGGCTGGCGGGCGGGACCAGGCATCGCATCAGCCGGACAGACGCCCAGTGATAAATGAAGTGCACCCGACTCACACAACCAATAAAAATGGCCACCATTCCATCCCGCTCCTAATGGCATTCCCCAAAATATTTCTCTGCCTCCCTCCCTCCCGTCGTTCCTCGCTCTGTCATTCCTCCTCCTTTCATCCCTCACGTGCGTGTCACGCAGTTTCGTCCTCGCGCAAACTTCGCTCGCGACGCCGCGGTACAGGCAAGACCCTTCAAGACTCAGACTACCAAAGGGACGCCCCTACTTGTTTTATTTATTCCCCGTGTTGGAGGCAAACAATATAAGGGTAGGTGGATGCTGTGAGGGGGAGAGCCGAGTGGCAGAGGGGGAGAATGAAATAAAAGGGACAGACAAACGATTTTTATTTTGAAAAATGAGTAACCATTATTTATTGTGCGATGAGGCAAGGTGTGCGGGAGTAAGAGGGAGGGGCGACGGATTCCATCTGTACAGGAAAGCTCCTTTGATATCGAACTTAGGATCGCCGGAAATGAATTAAGGTCGTGATTACCTGTGAACTGTGAAGTGGCTGAATCACTCAGCTGTCTTTGCTGCTCATCTGTCAATATCTATAAAACAGAAACCGTGTACAATATGTACGAGAAAAACTAAACAAAACTACTAAGCATATTTCGACGGGGTTTTATCCGTTTTAAAGCTTACCATTAGACTTGAATTGTTTGGTATGTCTTACGTTTGAAGGTTACGTACCGCCGAAGCAGTAAATGAAATACTGAACATATAGTGAGAAATACGAAAGATGCAGTACCAATAAGATGATGCATACGTAATACCTCGTAAAAAATAATACGACATCTGTCAGTTCCTTGCTTAAGTTACGGTTTTTCATTGAATGCGATTGACACACAAGAAAACTATGTAAATCAATAATATAATGGAAAAACCTTCTGAGACCTTCTTTGCTTCTTGAAGCTACCATCTCAGGCCGTATAGCTACACAATCTCAACATTTTTGAAGTGAAATTGTATTTACTGTTCATAGTGAGTAATTTAAATCTGATGGTTTTTAACTAGAAAGTGAACTGTTAATAGCCTTTAGTGTTGGTACTAAAAGCAGTTTAGGAAAATAATTCTGGATATTTGCTATTCAACTGAACATTTCTTCGTAGTACTGCGCATCAAAACACATTCTACATTATATGCGTTCCAGTTTCTCCAATAATATAGTAGTTATTCATTTTAAAATTAACTATGTTAATTATGTTAATCCATTTCCGACATTTTTATAAATTATTGTTGAACGATTTTTTCTTCTCCACACATCTTGAAAAAATTTAATAAATTAAATCATCAAACTCAGTACACACGTTTGTGATTGGGAAACTAGAAATATTTTAGCAATAAAGCAACCCCAACCCATCTCCATGGACTACCCCGGTAGTTAGTCGTTCAAATACATAAATAAAATGGAGCGATTGACATGAAATTTGATCCACAGGTGCAGAAAATCTGAAAAAGAAACTTCAGTATGTTTTAAAATATAATATGGCATAACTTTAAAACCATTGAATCGATTTTGAGGAAATATTCACAATAACAAATCTTATATTTTAACATGGTATATTTGAAAGTTTAACAACTGACTTAGAATCTGCCGCATGTCTTATGATGCTACGCGACATGCCGGCAAGGCAGGAAATGAAAAATGAATAAGAAATGTCAAATTTTGTTTAATTATTTTGTTTCATTCATTTCTTTAAGATCTCAATGAGACTTCTTCAATACAGGCATGAAAATAGTATGAGACCTCACATTTCGCGTCCTAATGGTATTTGTCACTGTGTAATTTTGTTCATGAAAAAATGAAGGTATAAAATGTAAAATGTTCTTTAATCTAAACATCAGATAGAAACTAATCTCCTATCCTCTTAAAAGGCATGTTAGGATATCAGCCGAACTTTCTAAAAAGTTTAGCTAATTTTCAGGAAAGACCGGGGAGAATTTGACACACATGTTTCAAATTGTGCGACCAAAATTACTTTATGGAAAATCAACCTTAACCATTTCGGGTAACGCTGGGTACTCTGCTAATTGTTTAATAATGTGGCTTAAGTGCACCAGAGGCTCCGAGATCTCTAAAATGTAACCCCGATTATTGGTTATTTCCCTAACGATAATTTAGTGACAACATCTTAAGCGTTTTCTCGACGAAGATATAGTCCCTCAGAAACTGAGAAGCTTTCTGTAGCACAGGTGAACACAAAATTGGAAATATAGAAAAATTAATTCTTCGGCAACTGCTATCCTCATCGAGAAAGACAAATAATGCAATACGATACTAGACGAGAAATAGGAAAATAGGGAAATACTGCAATCTACATGTTTCAAAAAGACCCGTTATATTACAACTCAATCTCAGTACAACATTGCAATCGACTGAAATAACGGTGTTGGTTATTGCAATAAAGAAATTAATTTGAGTTAATAGAAAATTCTCTAAATTATTCTGAAAATATTTTTATTGGGGGGAGGGGATGAATTTTGTTTTTATTTTATCAAAGTATTTCGGTTTATACTGTAAGCCATATTAAGAAAAAGCACGTTATTTATTAATTTAAAAAAAAAAATGTGGTTTTCACAGCGGTCCTGTTAATGTTGTCAAATACTCAAGGCAATTTGTTCCAGCATTGTGAGAAAGACGTATTTCCGCATTCAGAGTGGAACCGGTTCTCCCATGACTTAAGTTTATCGTTTCTGCACAACACCACACTGAACTCTACCAGTACGTAAGCAGTATTGGACACAAGAAGTTTAAAACAACGACTGTAAATGGATAAATCATTCCTCTAGTGACTTACAATACACGAATAATTTATACCCTTATCAAGTATTACAGAAAAAAGTGTCTATAAAGCGATCCCAGTTGTGGTAAAATCTAAAAACGTTTCCTGTTTCTTTTCTAATCACGCTTGTCAATCAGCCGGAAGTCGGAAGTTGGCTGCATTGAATAGTCAGAGCACAACCTAATGACAAAGATATTTTTGTTCCATCGTTACAAGTTTTTTTAACTGAAAATATGTTCAGATTTTTCTTTTTTTGGGTACACGAAATGTTTCCGGAAATGACCAGATTGGTTATTGTGGCTCACGACAGTGCGACCAACAAGTGATAAGCAGAGTGATTAATGTCGCTGTCTTGGTTACCACGGGACCACTGCACATCATGAGCGTAGCTCACCTTCCAAACAGCAGTCCACTTACAGTTATTTATGAATAGCATAAACAAACCGCCGAGAACATTTTTATGGCGTTGTTAAGAAAGGCGTTAAATTTCCATCAAGAAAATGTAGGAGCGCTTGGCGTAAATCACTTTGCAATGTTTATTGTTGCGTGAAGAGCATTGCGGACGTGATTAAAGCCGACGTCCCACGCTATCAGATTCGATTATCTGTGAGCAGGGTGGCTCCACCGCACGAAGACTCACTGGACGGGTATAACGAGAAGTTCGACCTCGCATTATCTGCACCGTCCAGACACTTGTCCTACGATTATCTCTTGCTGGTTTACGTAAAAACTGATGTAATACGTAATTAAATGAGTCAACTGAATGACTTCATTTACGAAATCTCAGCAGTTCATAACTTACTTTCCATACAATCGTAGTAACAAACATTTTATTTCATAACTATATGAAGTTAAAACGAGGAATGAAAGCTTACAACAAGAATTTGTTAAACATTGGATACAACAAACATACCTTTTTATTTCTTTCCCTAATGGCAACTTCATTTTTACTCATAATCTAACGCAAGTTAAGGAAATTTTGTATTTATCACTTAAGCCCCATATTTTCGATGTCAACAACTGTCCTGATAGCTTACTTCAGTTTACATACGGTAGGCTTCCCTTATATGTATCTTAGAGGCAATAACGGTACATATTTTGAAGATTGTGTTTCCCAAATGATGTTGTAACGATTGTAAAGTTATTCGTACCAGCGCACAGTACAGTTCATTTATTTAGTTTCAACGTTCTGTGAACTTTCGTCATAAACATTGCTTGAGTTTATCAGCATCAGAAAGTGTCTTTGTAGTTCAACAATCTTATTATGGGACATAAATCTTCATAATTTCCGAGACTTTTAGTTGGTAAGCTCAGACTTTAAAATCTGCGTTTCATTAATAGAAGGCAAACAGTGTCACAATGTGAAAGTGTTACAAAGCTACGCTCTGCTCGTCTCCTTTACAAAAAAGAAAATAAAGCCAAAATTAGACATTCAATAAAATATTACCCAGTAAAGTTGAAAAATGCACAGTTTTTCAAAGCCAAATAATATTTTAACACACACTTAATGATCTACCTGTTATTTTTGCAGGTACTGTTTCTGTACTTCGAATTGTTTCACATACCAATTTGGTTATATACTCATCTTCCATAGAGATCACGTTTCCACAATTAATCACTATGTTTTATCGTTCCTTTAACGCCTTCTATAGATCTTCATATTATTCCGCACTATCACAATGTTTCTAATTTTCTTAACTCGTCTTCTTCATCTAACGTCATCTTTTAAATATCTTTAGTATGGTAAAGCTCGCGTGGAACAAAAGTATCTACAAATCATTCATCCAAATAAACGTCAGTGGATTTTACATTAAATATTTGGTTTAACGTAAGGTAACAGAGAATCAAGTGTTATGAATTTTCATAAAATTCATAGTTTTGTGAAATTTCCGCCAACAAATTGTGCTTGTAGCAGGTTTCCCATCATCTTAAATTAGTACAGCAGAGTTATTTTCAACTACAGCAATTTTTTACTGATACATTTATAAAATTTTATGCTATTAAATTGTGCAGAAGTTATGTTTGTTTTATAACTTTACAAATGTAATTTATTTACCTGATACAGTACTGTAAAACAGCCGACGGAAGGGCTACCTATAAGGTTACTGCAGAGACAGAGGGGAAAAAAAAAAAACAATTTCCCCAATATTTTTCTGTTATTTCTATGATTGGATTTCTCCGAAGTTCTTTTTATGAAGTGTCTTGTAGTTTACTGAATCAGCATTTCGCAAATAGAAATTAACTGCATATTTTAAACACATTTCTGCTACATTATTTCTTTCATCCGTTGTAAACAAGTTAGAGCATGTTCTGTACTTATGTTCCTAAAGGTAAATGTTTTAATTAGTTTACTATTTAACATTAATTGATGTTCCAACAAACGTAAAATTATTCTTTGTACGTGGATATTCACTGCGAATGTTAATCCATTTGCAATTGCACTGGAGGTATGTAATAACCTACATACTTTTAAAGAAAAAAAAACCTTGGTTTTTCACATTAGGATAACATCCCTTCTTCCAGAATACGCTGCAACTAATGAAGTATTCGTTTATTGATGATTCGGTGTCCTTCAGAATTGCTTTTACTTTTTAATTATTTCATTTTATAAATTTAAAAACAAGGCACTAAACTAAATTAAAGAAATAGATTTCTTTTAGTACAATGTAAAATATGTTGATTTTTCTGTACAGGAATAATTTCTGCTTATATTGCTCCATTATTTAGATTCAATAGCCTTCTTCCAGTATGATAAATCGTCAACTCTACGATGTAAGGTGTTTAGTATCTAAACAATTTTAAACTGGGCGAACCGAGCGTTGTGGGTGAACTGTTAACGTTCTGGCCTTGCATTCGGAAGGATGTGGCTTCGCATTCGGAACGATATGGGTTCGAATCCTCGTCCGGGCATCCAGATTTGGGTTTTCCATTGTTTCCCCAAATCACACCAGGTAAATGCCGTGATTCTTCCTTGAAAAAGACCAAGGCTGAATACCTTCCCGTTCCTTGTTTCCAATCCCATCCCGCCTCTAATGACCTCGCCTCGACGTCGACGAGGCGTAAAGCCATAGGTAAAACATAAAAATAATGTAAACTGGGCGATAAAAGAGACAATTTTGTCCTAAATTTAAACTGGGCGAGTATAAAAGGTAACACAAATTCTGAACTAACTGAAGCAATTGGAGATTTTAATGTTATTTTCTAATTCATATTACTGATTAGAACTAGCTTGGGAGTGAGCGGTAACACTGTGGCCTTGCATTCTGGAGGACGCGGATTCGAATTCCTGCCCGATCACCGAGACTTGGGTTTTCCATAGTTTCCTCAAATCACTCCATGCGAATGCCTGCCTGAATCCGCTCTCTTCCTTGCCTCCAGTTCTCTCCCGCCTATAAGGACTTCGACGACGAATAAATGTAAGTCTACTAATTAGACAGTAGTCAGGAAATTCACCAGTATGAAATGCCATATTTTAATACTTTGCACCCACGCTGATTTGCAGAAAACCTTAAAATCTGCTGATTGTGGCAAAAAACAACGGTTATGGTCAATATGGCAGCTTAGAATGAAACTCTGCAAAAGACAACTAATTTCTGCCACTTTTAGGTTACAGATGTAATTTTTTACTTGCTGCAAAATTTATCGAATGGAACAAAAAAGCAAACTCGAATTCTGATGGTGGCAGTCTTGAGGGCATCATATATCCAAGCTAACGTTTTCTTAAGACAACGAACGACTTTTCTCCCCTCCAGATATCAAATTCAAAATTTGTATTAATTACGGAATTAATAGTAATCATGTCATAACAATTTTATTATTGTGTTGTATTTCTTTCAGTACACGAACCCACTCAATTAGTTGTCGATAGTTATATTTATACTTTATATTAATCAAAGATGTATCAGTAACGTGAATTACATTAAAAAAATAAATGTCTTAGATATCAGATGAACTGACAACGTTTGTAACCTGTCCAACTTTCAGTTTATCTGAAACATTTTCTTAACTAATGGATGCAGCATAAAAACGCTTCTAGGATAGCATGAAAACGCGTGTTAGTGTTAGTTATGTAACAGCTGACACCGCGACTTGTTACTTGAGTTTCCTGGCACTATGTTATTGCTCGTTGCGGGTGCTGCTCATGAATGCGCATACACCGCAGTAATTATGGCCGCAACAGACAAAGCTGATTTAACGCCGCGTTCCAGAATCAGAACTGTTAACCGACAAGACATCTCGTTCTGATACATGTGTAAAATGTCAGGCCCTTGTCCCTGATCAGTGTAAGATTCACAACACTTCTATACCGGCAACACGTCACCAGTAGCAACAGAAACTACTGCATTCCGTGGTTAGTTCCTACCTTACTCAAACGAATAGTACTGCTATAGCGTTGTACATACAAATACCAATGTGAATAAACAAATAATCTGCAACAAAACTTTGAAACAGAAACTTAGAACGAAAATTGGTTTAAAATTCCATGACAGACGAATCGGAAATGGGAGGTTTCTCCCAAAGCAATATAACCTATTCTGATACCGTCAGCAGTTTGTGTGATTATATAGGCAACATAACATTACATTACATGTAGTAATAAAACATTGGAAATTTAACCTTATGTTACATGTAGGAGCAAAACATTACACATAGTTTGCAGGACTTGGATACCGCCCAGTGTAACGGAAAATAGATTTTCTCATAATCCAAGACCAACTTCAAAATTAGACAGGAAATACCTGGTAAAGTGAAACAAACGAACGTACGAAGTGGTTAAGGCAAAACGTAAGATCTATGTTACGTTTCAGCTGTTAAACCAAACAAAGTATTTTTTTGTAATGTGTTTTTAAAATTAATTCACTAATTCTTAATATTAGATAATCTATTGCTGTATAAATCTCTATCAAACGTAATTATTTTTATTTTATCCTTCCCAGATAAATTATTTTGCACAACTATTTAACCAGAAGAAAGGAATTCTTTTCACTAGATAGATCTAAAATTGATCCAAAAAAAATCTTGATCATCTTTCGTCATAACAAAAAAAAACAGCTCAACTACAGTCGAATATGAAGAAAATCAGAATTAATTAGCGCAATAATTATTTACTGGGATAGAGAAATGTTAATTAATCGTTGTTCGGAGGAGTAGGAGGGCGTCTGTGAGTAATGGAATCTTGCAACATCATTTATAATCACTGGTCCATCACTGGCAGCTGTCATCTTAACTAATATTAATTTATACGTTTGCAATCGATTTTTTTACTAAGCGATGAAACAGTAATATGAGTCTGTTAATTAACTATATTGAAGCCAGCCCTGTTTGAATCCTACACTACAGTATTATCACGCAGCAATGCAATGACACGACCTTAGCTTAGCACGCACTTCTTACACTTTCAGTTTAATAAAGCAAATGGCATACAGTCATAGTGAAGTGACTACGTCAAAATGCATTTTAAAACTTATTATACTGTTAATGACCATTTTTTGTAATATTTATTTTTCATTTCTTTGTCACCACAATGATAAGCCACTGAGAAAGTATGCATTTAATTAATATGCAACCAGTGATTACGGTTTTAGGCATTTTTTTTATAACCAAAATAGAGGATGCTGAGATAATCAGTCAGTATATCATGTTACAGAAACACCTAAACAAATCACACAATTACAAAGCTTATTTGCTTCGTCAACAGATGGCAACAATCATCCTCTTTGACGCTAAATATTCACTTACAGCACAACGTCGATAGACCCACCAAAAGAGATCAATAGCTATGTCTATCAAATGCTTTCGCATTGTTTGACAAAATATTGTTTTGGTTCTGCATCAAATGCATCCTTCTTGAAAGAGACAGGTTTTATAACACTGCTATTCGATCAGAAAATGAAAACTGCAATATGTATTATTTCTATCAGCTGTTTTGTGTGTGTGAGTATGTGTGTGTGTGTCACCAAACCGAAATAAATAAATGAGGTATCATTTTAAAGATTAAAGTATCCGCTTTGATCATATCATATTTTAAGAAAGTAGTGTTTTCAAATTCGACCCTTAAAGGTCAAAGATGTTAATATTTCACAAATGTTGTTTTTTGTGTCACAAACTATTTATCTCTCGTGATACCTAACTGAAATTGTTAAATGACGTATCATTTTAAAGATTAAGATCTCCGCTTTGGTGGCATTATTTATTGAGATAGGAATTTTTCGGAATTCGGCCCTTAAAGGGCAAAAGTGTCAATATTTCTACAACGCGTCATGAGCCATTTATCTCCTTTGATATCTAACCGATATAGGAAAATGAGGTATCATTTCAAAGATTAAGGCTCCGCCGTGGTCACATCATATTTTAAGAAATTCCTTTTTCGGAATTCAACCTTTTAAGAACAAAATTATCATTATTTCCATAACGTATAATTTTTTATTATTTTATTCACGAGCAATTTATTTCCCTACGTATAAAACCGATATAGATAAATGAGGTATTATTTTAAAGATTAAGGTCTTCGCTTTGATCAAATCGTATTTTAAGGATGGAATTTTTCGGATCCGACACTTAAAGGACAAAATTATATTTATTTCCGTACGTATTTTTTGTCATGTGCCATTTATCTCCGTTGATATCTAACCGAAATAGATAAATGAGGTATCATTTAAAAGATTAAGGTCTTTACTCAGGAAAAATTATAAATTAAGAACGAAATTTTTTGGAATTTGATCCTTAAAGGGAAGAGTAAAAACTGTGAATGTCGCGCATATGAGACAGTTCAGAGAGAAGCCGCTAGATATCAGTAGCACATATCACAGAGATATTAATAAACTGCTTGACTGGCTTCGACTTTTGTTGTGTACCTATTGCATTAAACAAATAAACAATTGAAACAATTGCATCCTATTACAAACCCTCAACCTTACTATTCATTACATTCGCGAAATTATCGCATGGGTCATCTAGTAATACTTAACATTCCGAATAGATTCATTGCAATTTAAGAAGTAACTTAGTAAAATGTGACATGTGAGAAGTCAAAATACAGTCGACGTTATGTTTCTATTAGAGTTAGCTACAGTTCATTAAACTTATAAATTAAGAATGTTAAAGAAATAGGCAAGAGTCTATATTCAAGCACATAGGCGCGTTTAGAAGGCAGATTTAGATAACCAAAGAAATCGGAAATGTGGAAATGTTGCGTTGGCTATCATTGCCATCAGTGCGTTAACCCATCAGTTAACTTCACCCTTTGTGGCAATACCGTTCTAATTTTTTCTGAAGAAAAATAGTGCTGCGGTATTCACACTTTGTTGCTGATGAATCGTAATATCAGTGAGAAAGGTAAATGTATGTAATATATAAACTATTGTTTTCCTGTTATTTTATTACTGAATAGTTAACCATGTCAGATCCGGGTGACTACCTTTAAGGGGAAGGAGGTGGGCGGGGGAGCTTGGTTACTGTTGGATGACGTAGATCTTCGGTCGCAGACATCGAAATATGAATATGGTCTTGCTAAGCGCCATAAATCAGCGGTCCCTCAGGAGGATGGTCTGCCAGTGAGCGTGACGTCAGAGCCTCGCTCTGCGGGGGTCAGTGCAGCACAGTGCCAACTCGGCTGACCGCAGCCAAAACTCAACGCTCAAAATAAAACATTCAACTTCATTTCGCTTTTCCGAGTTGGGCGATCGTGAATTATAGATTGCTGCCTTCACTCATATTCTTCGGTATTGTGAAAGGAGACTAACGGTTCTTAAAAGTTAAGAACGCAATAATTCACTTTTAGAAATGACTTCATGAAGTCTAAATAATTGCTATGAAGAATAAATAGCAGTGCATTAAAAAAATCGATGCAATGTGTGTGTGTAGTTTTTTTTTTTTTTTTTTTTTTTTTTTTTTACGAATCTTCACATCTTTTAAATAATCTATCTCAATACAAGTGTGTATCAACAAGAAGAAACCATATGTTCTCAACCTGCATAACGCTATCTTTGCTTTCGGTCGTAGTCTGTTTTAACGTTTTCGTTATTGGATTGTAGGCCAAGTTCCTTCAGCAATCAGGGATTTCGTGGTAGTATACCAAATAAAACTGTAAAACTGACAGAACACTCAGAGATTATGAATACACATCCCGGGGATCAAAACATGAACTACTTTTCCGTAGGTTTATCTCAGATGTGGAGGGTTCTAAAAAAAATCCTCAGTTATTTGCATTATATTTGTTGGAAAAGTAGCTTGACATTTAGGACCTGGTACCGAAATTCTAATTTAGTACTTTTACTTATGTCTTTATTACAGGAAAAAAAGTTTATTTTGGAAATCATTCAGTGCCTTCTACCTGTTTCTCATATATATATTTCTGTCGTTTCCCCCGTCCGCCGTAAAAATAACTCCAAGTTCTTTATAAATTGCTGTGGTGATAATAGTCGCAAGGTTAATTTTTCAGCAACTTTACGTCCTACTGTGACCAATAGAGTCTTATCCATATTTGTTTTTGGATATCATTTTCTACATACTTACTTAACATTTCTGGCAATGAACGAAGCATTATCTACATCTTCAGCAAGAACAACACGATCGTCAGCTAATAATAAAGTATATTAATTTCTTCCTCAATCTGTAGCATTCACACTAATACAATGTTTAATAAGTTGTTTCCAAGCTGAAGTCAGTTATACTTTAAAATGTTGGGCAGAGCACCTTCTTTAAACGAAAGACGTCAGGGTTTGCATTTTCAGTTCGGACAAAGCTGACATCTACGTATTATTTTTGTCTTGTATTTACTCCTCGTCGATGTTGAGGTTATTAGAGGCTAGAAAAGATGGGATCAAGGAACGGGAAGGAATTCGGCCATAGAATTTCTAAAGAAACTGTCCAGCAATCACCTGGAGTGATTTTGGAAACTATGGGAAACCAGAATCTGGATGGCCGGGAAATGATTTTAACCCGCGTCATCCCGATTTTTTTTCCTTATGGTTTTACGCCTCGTCTCCCGATTTTCACTCGTTCACCGCATTACAAGGAGATTAGTCATATAAAAGACTATTTCTTGAGATAATAACAGACGTAAAGGGAGCAGGTAGAAGTATACAACGTTTGTATTCGTTCACAAATTATTTGATTGATTTTAAAGTTTAGATATATACACAGAAAATAATTGAAAAAGTAATTATCACTGAAATTATATTTAAACTCGAATTATTACGTCACTACCGTTAAATACGTTGACTGACGTCAATTATTCGATTGTATTGGACATTTATTACAAATATTGCAGATAGAAAGTTTTTCTGAATAGAACCTGTGCATTAATCTGCAAAATAATAATTGAAATATATGATAGTTTCAAGATCTTGAAGGTCACGGAAATATTTTTTGATGGTTATCAAGGACTAAAAAAAATTAATTAATTTAATTCGCATCGGGCATATGCCATGGTGAAAATTTAGTTACACACCTAGTTTTGAATTTCATGATTTTTTTTTTATCTTAAATTTTTTTGTTGCACTTTTACCAGCCACCTACATTTCTCTTTTACAAATTTTACTTCTAAACTCTTTTAGTGTTTGTGATAAACTATTTTTTTTTTCTGACAATGTATTCGATTCTCCTACTTCCTCACCTACAGAAGAAAATTTCACCTAACTTACGCCTGAAGTGAAATGCCAGCTAATAGTTATAACCTTTTACTCACTACCACATAGTACTGCTAGTTTTTCTACAATTATTCATCCAAGCATCATCATTAGTATACGCCTTGTACATTTCAAGCATTCTCTTCTCTCGCCTCCTGTCCTCCAATGATTCTCAACTTCCTTATCATATCTACCTGTTTTCCGATCCATTTGCTGCAGCTCCTGAATTTGATACCAAAAATGTATACCCCATAGAACACCATGAATTTTTCATAAGCCAATGCCTTCACTTCTCTCCAGTAAAAGAAGGATTTAGAAACCTCTCCCTACAATTTGCCAAATGAGTTTACTTCGTACATTATGGCAAGTTATTTACGCTTAAGCTGTTCAAGAAGCTACTACGTAATCATTATACCCAATTAAGTGACTCTTTCTAGTATTTATTTTAATCCCATGTTGACCTATCCAGCACCTACCAAGTCATCCTGCAGCTGTTCACAGTCCTCTCCAGTATTAATCCTGTTATACAACATTATCACCTGAAATAAACTAACTTCAGAGTATAAACCAGCAGCACAAACATTTGTTAGAATAATGAATAGCAATAGTTTCAAAACATTACCCTGTGGAACTCCAGTTTCTACTTCCACATCTTTGATATTGCATTTCATACCCTAACTCCTTGCTTTCTATCTTTTAAGAATTTTCTGCCCAACAAGTCGCCTTTTCAACCACTCCAATGGTATTTACCTTACTTACTCTGCCAGATACCTTCAAAAGATCTAATGCTGAAGTATCTACTTGGTTTCCCTTGTACACGTTATCAGAAATATATTGGATATAGCCCACTAACCGAGATTCACATGAATATTCTTCGGTAAAGCTATGTTATCGCTTTGCATCCCAGTTTCCTTCTTCACAGGCATTTTTTCGGGTGTTGCATACTAAACTGTCCGTCAGATTAACCTCCACTGATGTCATCTAATCGGTCTATAATTTTCAACCTTATTTGTATCTTTTCTTTCATGGAGCGGTACTAGTATCTAGCAAGTAGCATTTCTCCAGATTCAATCTAAATAATAGGACAAGGTAATGTACAATATTGTGATCCTTTACATGTAATAAATCTGTAGTTATATCATCCACACCAGGCCCTTTACGCTTCTTTGCTTTTCTTAGTTCGCTCATAATATCCTCACGATCTGCTTCCAGATTTTTAGTCTGGTCTCTATTACTCATATGGTGCAGTTCCTCCTCTCATTTTGCCACTCACTTCCCTGAATGATACACCTTACTGGTCTCATTAAACTATTTATTTAATATCTCTGCCTTTTTCAAATTCTCAGTAACATTTACTCCGCGCAGTAACTATCTAAATATTTCCCCTTTCCCTGAATTTTCTGACATAGCCATAGAAACTTCTAGATGCAACATTTAACTATTCTGATGCACCTGTAATATTTTCATAAACAATATTTTGTGATAGTTCACCAATCATTAAGTGTATTCTTTTTGCTACACCATTTTTTAAACCACCGCGATGAAAATAGGGTGAGCAAATTACTCAGGAACTGCCAAATACAGCCACGTTTTGTGAAATTGTGATCCAGTGCTAACGGAGTTAGTTATGAATAGAATTTACAACTATTGTACGGTCTACTACCATGCTCATATTAATCCGAACGACCTGAATCGCACATCGCTAAATTTCCTCCTGGAAATTATTCAACCCATTATACACAACTGCAAAGACAGTCCTATACCCAGTAGGTGGTACACTCACGCGACTATGAAAACTTGTCACTTAGTCGACCCATAAAAAAACAGAATACATTTCAGTTTATTCGTTTCACAAACTTGATTAGTGATTACAGTAAGGCAATAAATGTATTACACGGACATGAAATGAGTTGATTCGTACTTTTTCAATACATTTGAGAGTTATTTAGTGTCAATAACTAGTAAAAAAAAGTCAAAAAAATGTTAGTTTTGAACAAGACGTAGGACACAAAACAATTTATGCATTACATTCGTCTTCAAGAACATAAAATAACAAGAAATTTAATACAAAAAATTATGTTTGCACTGGATTAAAATTTGTGGAAACGATACAGACTCATTAGAAGCAGCTGTCTGCTACATGGCACATAATACATTTACAAAATTAATTTCTTTAGCCTTAGTTAAACGAATTTGTTTGCCCTAGCGTTCTGTTATCCGGTTCTACTCATAAGTCTGTTTTTGAACCGTCAAAACGTAAAAAAACATAAATAATTATTAAATAAATGTTTCCGGCAGCATGAGATGGAATCAGAGTGATATGCGTTGGTTAAAAATTAAAAAAGGTTTGTGGATGTATTTTAGCGAAAGAAAACTGATTTTCTCTCACTACAACTAAGAAAAGCTCCTTAAAACACTGAAAATTCCTACTTTTTTTAAAAAATAATTAGTTATAAAAAAGAAAAGTCCACCTTTTTCAGTATATGACTGAAAATCAACTGTGTATAGCAAAATATTACACATTTCACTTCCGTATTCGACTGCTGTTGTAAAGGTGGAAGGTATATCAAAAAATGATGGACTGGAAGCTTCCGTAATTAACAATATTGTGCGGCTTTTGGTGGTCACGAGTGGAGTTAATGATGTATATCATGTATTATGTTCTATTTGTGGCATCAAGTTATTCTTGTAGGCCAACCTCTTAGTCCGATCTAATGATAATATTACTCCTACTCCTGCCGCAGGTAGACGTTAAAAAATTCTCACTGAAGTAAAAAAATTAAAATTGCAATCCGGAGCAAAAGATATAAAAAAACTAAGCATCAATAGTGGATGGGTGAAATTTCACAAGTTGATTCTAACGCCTAGTTTAATGATGTACAGCTGTCTTTTTTTAAAGTGTAGGTGTTGTTTATTGAATTTAATGCTTCAAGGAAGTAACAGGACAGTTCTGCGACGCGGAAAAATGTTGCCGAACGAGTAGTTATGAGCTGGTAAGTCTCTAACGCTATGGGTTGCTCAGATTGACCGATGCCGAGCAGGAAGATTTGTGACTAGGAAGCGCCCTGTCTCGCTGAAAAACGGTACGCGGTTCGAGTCGGGCCTCGGGCACGAGTGGTTTAATGAAGTGTTACGTTCTCCTCGTGTTTCCCGTACATCGGGAGACTAACAGCACATGATTCACTGATTGGGAAGTTAAAATAACAGATTTGTTGCCTGAATAGATTAAATAATCCAAATTTCTTTTCGTCGTTATTTTTTCAGTAGAGTCTTTAATATATCTTTTGTAATGACACGAGAAATATTAGCTGTGTAAGAACAAATTTAGGTCCCACTATTTAAGTAGGATCGATTCACCGAGCGTGGTGGTGTAACGGATAGCGTTCTGGCCTCGCATTCGGGAGGACGGCGGTTCGAATCCCCGTCCGGGCATCCAGATTTGGGTTTTCCATGGTTTCCCAAATCACTCCAGGTGAATGCCCGGATGCTTCCTTCAAAAGGCCATGGCCGAATTCCTTCCCATTCTTTGCCCCCATCCTTTCCCGTCTCTAAAGACCACGTTGTTAAAAAGGGACGTTAAACTGTTACAAAAAAAAAAAAAAAAAAAAGGATCGATTCCACGTTCACTAAAGTCATTCTGGGAACTCTACGAAAACCGAAGTCTCGATGGCTGGACCGTGAATTTAAAATGGTTACTGCTTAATTTCGATGCAAATAGTTATGAATCACCTACTACGTTGGGATTTTCATTCCTGTATTTGGTTTGAAAGTGGAGCTCAGAATTTTTTATGACAATAAAACCATAAAAACAAAGAATGATTCCATGGAATGCCTAACTCAGTCTTTTAACTAAGGAATGCTTGGAAATGTTTTGATACAATTTCAAAATCGTCTGCTTAGCAATTGTTGAATGTAATGCAATTAAGACCTCTTTGTATCTGTAGATTTTGATATACTGAATCCTGTGTATGGTGATGTATCGTTAAAGTCTTAATTATAAACCTAATTAATTTCATAACCATGGAATTTGTAAAACTTTTAAACTTTTCATAAAAATCAGTTTGTAAAGGTTTTTAATGTCA
The DNA here is from genome assembly GCA_031002005.1 of Vandiemenella viatica. NCBI lineage: Eukaryota > Metazoa > Arthropoda > Insecta > Orthoptera > Morabidae > Vandiemenella > Vandiemenella viatica. The sequence goes on from JARYHS010008075.1 coordinate 53,488,372, forward strand.
GTGATCATCTGTTTTATATTTATTTGAAACACTGAAAGAAGTACGCTTCAGACTGGAAGTAAATTATTAATTGGTATTCAATTACCTAAACTAACCACTAAAAGATTTGTTTTCCACTGTCTCAGAAGATCGAAATTTGATACACCGTAGTCATATTAACCAATAAACATTTGAAAAAAAAGAGGAGCGCTTGTATACGAATCTTACGTTCAATTTATCTGGAGCAAATTTTTGTCAGTTACCAAATTACAAAAAGATTTCGTCCCAAGGTAAAAAAAAATAATGGTAAAAGAACTTGTTAAAACAATGATTCTTGCTTTATTTAAAGTTTTGGATAGAAAAAGAAATATTGTGTAATCCAGTAAAGATTACGTGCGAGATGAGAAGACAACATTAATGTGGAGCAATAAACTGTAATACAATTTTATAATGTATCACTCTTACTCTCTACAAGTGGTGTGTGAAAAGGAAATTGTGATCGAAAGCAGATAAATATGTTTTGTTGTTTACATAGAGCATTAAACCGCTCAGTGTTTCCTCGTCCGAAATTCGTTTCCTGCGACGACATTCTAGCTGCTTTAACAGCTCGCAGTGTTTAATCTCATGGAACTGTGTGTTTGTTATGATACTATTGCTGAGAGTAGCATCATTATGTCTCTGCGCTAGTTTCGAATAAAACTAGTAGCTAAAGAATAGTGAAAAATTTGATAACCGAGGACAAACGATTGAATTTTGTAATTACTGTAGCAACATGATGATGACTGATAGCTACGTATATACGATTTATTATTATATACTCAATAATTCTGAGTGATTTCTCAGTAGCTGCACTGTAATCTCATTTCTGTTATGTGGATTTTTCGTGGTGCAACTACGACAGTTAGACTCAGATATTTAAGCAGTAAAACGGTTTACATTCCTACGTACAGTTGCAGTGTTCCGTTAAAAATTTTAAAACGTGGCTTGTAGTCTGTTTTAAAACCTTCTCAAGCCAAGCATATTTTATGCCACCAGAAATTATTCACCACAATTATTTGACGGTATATTCCAATGCCGGAGCGTGACTGGTGAGCGGTAACGTTCTGGCCTTACATTCGGGAGGACGCAGATTCCAATCCCTGTTCGGTCATCGAGATTTTGGCTATCCATGATTTCACCAAATCACTCCAGGTTAATGTCGGGATGGTTTAATCAAAAGGCCATGAGCGAATTTCATCCTTGCAATAAGTACTTTCCCGCCTCTAATGACCTCGACGTTCACGTTACATATGAGTTGATGTGTGATACTAAAAGGTTTCACATTTTGAAGCTTCCCTGATTTTGAGATCATTCTTGTACTTGTTCTTCTTCTTCCAATGTAGTGTTAGACCAGGTGGGCTGTTACAGTCTCAATATAATTCTTGTTTTGAGCAAATGGAATCATATGAAGAGAATCACTCGAAACAGAGTCAATAGTTATGCCGCCGTATCACTCTCGGACTAGAAAAAAATGAAAAAAAATCATTAATTTTAAAACTATAAATAGTGCCCGTAAGCTCACGGTTATTTGAGAAAGAACAAGACACATGATTTTCAGGAGAAGCTTGTATTCCAAAAAACCTTCAGATGATAGATAAGAGATCCGTAGTCAGGTGGGAGCGATCGAGTGGTATCGAGTTCGAATCTGCACAATTTCATTGTTTTTTCCCCCCTTTAACATTTTGCTTAATGTTTATTGTTGAAAACATATACTTGTCATTAGTCATTACCAACGGTTCCTCACATAAATATGTTTACAGTAATATAGATCACAGCAAATGTGTGTTCTTTAAGAAGTATATTTAACTGAAAAATGAAAGTTCAATACAAAGGACTCGAGCAACAGACTACAGAGCATATTCCAAGAAGCTTAACCTCTACCGAAAATCCTCTTTTCTGTTATTCCTCTAAAACTATCAATATTAGGATCTTATTCATAATCCAGAAAATTACTATTTTTTGATTGTTTTTCCATTTGCTAGCCCGCCGAAATAGATACAGAGCTATAAGCCTAGACTTCAATATTTTTCTGTTTAGAGAACTCTGTTGCGTGGTTCCTTCCAATATGTAGAAAGTGGTTTGCCAGAGATCGCGACATTCATTATCAGTGTATATTGACAACTACGACAAACTTGTACACTTCGATTTATCACATCCTAACGTTTCAGCCAACCTGTCGTAGCTTGAATGAGTCTATTTTTTGCCCCGTTACACTGTAGCACTCACACTTGATCTTGCTTCAAATAATTTTTCAGTACCTTTCTTACATTCTCAGACAGAAAGAATATTTGTATGGAATTTATGGGCTTATTTTATACACAATCCCGACAATAAGCTTTAAAATAGGTGACGACTGATAAACATTCCAGCACTTGTTTCTCATTCAAAGATAGAGTTGAATATTTGAGTGAAGTAACGTGTGACTTATGTCTGGTAGCAGAGTATCAGGAAAGTGAAAACAAGTTATTTATAGAAACGGGGAAGAAGGAAGTTCTTACTTCCGCAAAGCGGAAAGATTAGCTAGTGACCTAGCATTTAATCATTCCTCGGGATAAGTTACTAGTTGAACAGACTCTTGGACATTACTAATACAGGACTGACGAATTTCCTAATTATGAATTGTGAGACACCTTCATTCTTATCGCTGAAATTAGCAGTTTGGTATATGTTGAAACAAATAAAACTAAGTGCTCTAAAATCTGGAAATAACTTACAGGCCATCCTAAATTATAAATGAACAAACTTTTTACCTTAGTAGGAGTGGAAGCTTTTGGAATCGAGGATCAATTCTTGTAATTCCACATTAAAATAAATGACTTTCTCCTTTCGTTTTCTGTCTTCCAGTGGGTTGGTTGTAATCCTCTATATAGTACTGTCGCGATCTAATCGCTTCGTCTCCGCAAATCTATTACAACAACGCGATCTGCTTTATATATTTTAATCTTTTTTTTTTTTTTTTTGCGGTGAGACCTTCCCACAAATTGCTTTCCTCGGCCATCTTATACAAAAAATGTAATTTCATACTTCACCTGTCGGTATGCATGTGACTATGTGCGCATTCTTCAATGACGATACATATCGGTAATTAAAATTGTCTTACTTAGCAGGTTCTCTACCGCGACGCACTATGATCGATCTATGCTGCGATAGCAAGATTTTCTGGATGCTAGCTGTATTGTTGTATATGTTTGATATTTGATCTTTCAAGCTATTGTGGTTTAGATATAATCTTCGGTATATGATCCTTTTAGTTTTTTTGCCAATGCACAACGCTTATACAAGCTGTTTTTAATGCAAGCTATTATTCATATCATACCGATGGGATAAGGACATACGCAGGGTTGTCGGAGTTAACTGGCAGAGGATTTCCCAAGATAGTGCGATTTGGAGAAGACTGCTCAAATTATATCTGAAATAATGACTTTAAGAGCCCACATCAGAAAATGATTGAACTGACTAATAATGATAATGATTATTCATGCCCATTTTTTTCTATCACTGGGTACTGTAGTCTGTAAGACTTAAACTTTAAATTAATAAACAGAAAATTTGATGAATGAGGAAAGGAAATGCTATACAGCCAAATGTGTGGCTGTTAGCTGCCATCTTTGACGGTTCTCACATGCTGGCGCTTTCAGAGTTCGGTTAGAGGTCTCAGATGCGGACCCGTATGTAGAGTAGCTAGCGCCTAGCCCTTGCGCTCCGATGGTAGACTGTTCGAGTTCGGCATCGGACATGATTGATCTTAAAAAAGTGTTATTTTCTTCTTGTATGGACTAAGAAGCTTTAGCAATAGAGTAACTGCTTTATCGCTTAAATGAGAAAATTGCTCCTTGTTAGGTTTCATTTGAGTTATTATTATGTGTGGTATATTTCGCAAAGACGTTTATAAGGTTGGTTGAGTAAGAAAGAAAAGGAATTCGACAACAGTATATAAGTAATCATTTCTCTGTTCGCCTGAAGTGATTACGGGATTTTATTTGAAAACAAAAATCTTGATTGCCGAAGGAATTTAACTGAAACTGTTCTCTTCCTAATGAAATTGCCCAACGTTACCCAGTTACTCACTACTTTCATTTCAGTTTTTTTTCTGTAGTGTACTAGGTTTTCAGAAATATTTGCAACAGCTACATGTGGACAGTTTCTAATGTTTTCTAGGCTTTTTAATCGCTGTCCGTACGTAATTTCTGATGGAGGTACGAAATCCTTTATCAAATACAGTTAAAAACGCTGTTAGAAATTTCCTGGTAGAGTAATGTTCAGACGATTCAAAGTATAAATGTGGGACCATCCATGTTTATACGGTACCCATTCTGTTCTATTTATCTTATGTATGAAATAGGGGAAAAAAATTATTAACAATATAAAGCATCTTTTTATTTTCTTATTAGAACTGTATTTGAAATAATAATTTCGATCCGTAATGACACTGAAAACAATTGTACTGGAGCCCATTAATATCCCCTATCTCCCCACGAAAATACAGAAATT